>WYDI02031397.1:0-17436 GCA_009867235.2 Psittacus erithacus
AGGACAGGTTGTGGGGGGAAAACAAGCAGGCTACATGCTTTGTCTAATTTACGACTAAGCTTAAACCACAACACTGGTCCACGAACTTTTCTCGGACTACAGGGCAGTTGGAGTTCCCCATTCGGATCACTGTGTGATCAGTGCTACTCACCTCATATTGTGTTGGTTACATGATCTGTAATGAGAACCTTTAAACACTCAGCACAGCGCAGGCAATTGCAGTGCCAAGAGGAACTGCACTTCTATTCCACCTACTTCTGAAGTGGCTCAGCACCCCTCATAAGCTACTAAGATCTCTTTTTTTATTTGGGGTGTAGAAGACCTCAAATCTGCTATATCCCCAGCTCCAAAACACTAGATGTCAACTTAAGTCTCTCTTGATGCATTCTGCCACGGGCTCCCCGACTGTGGTGCAAAGCATGTTTCCCACATCTGATCCTGTCCAAGCTGTTCCAAGGGCTACAGCACTACAGCATGAGCTATCTTCTGTTTGATCTACTCAAAGCTTTGTGACTGCTGAGGAAGAAATGCTCTGCATTCATGTGACTTGATAGAGAAGATTATCAATCTGACTGTCATGGATAAACCTCAGTCTGCAGCTGGACACCACAGCTGCTTGCTCAGTGTGCATTGTCTGCTGTGTGATGCTCAGCTTCCAGCTGAGGTTAAGCCACAATAGTGACTATTCTTAGTCATATTTATGATGCCTTATTCTGGAAACAGTGCCCCTAACTTTCACTGAGGCTGCTGAAGGAACTGGATAATACCCAGTACAATTAAAGGCTTAGAATAATAATATAATAATAATATATATAACAATAATATAAGAAAAAATAGCAAGAAAATGCCGTTATAATCTACATTGGTGCTTGAGATCAGATACCAGTGTTTCATAATTTTATACACTATAACAGCTTTTAAAATATCCTTAACTATCCTTGTATCACTAAATTTACTAAATCTGAAATCGAATTCTTTCACCCTCTAAGACATGTTATATGCCATACATAAGAAGGAGACAGGTTGTCATGGTTTAAGCCAAGCCGTAAATCAGAACCACGCAGCCTGCCCGCTCACTCCCCACCCGCTTCCTTCCTCAGCTTCTGGAGGGATGGGGAGGAGAATCGAAAGAATACAACTCCCACAGGTTGAGATGAGAACAGTCCAGTAACTAACATATAACATAAACCACTACTGTTATCATAAATGACAATGACAAGGGAAATAACAAGGGAAGACAATGCAACCACTCACCATCCGCCGACCTAGCCCTTCCAGGTAACTCCCAGTTTACATCCTGGGCATGACCTGCTGTGGTATGGATACCTCTTTGGTCAGTTTGGGTCAGGTGTCCTGTCTCTGCTTCCTCCTGGCTTTCCCTCCTTCCTCGCAGAGCATGAAGTTCAGAAAGTCCTTGGTCAGACTAAACATTCTAAGCAGTAGCTAAAAACACTGGTGTTATCAGCGCTGTTCCCAGGCCAAAAGTCAAAAACACAGCACTGCACCAGCTACTAAGAAGGAGAAAAATGACTGCTACTGCTGAACCCAGGACACAGCTGAAACCAGAAATGTTGTAGTTCCAGTTCCCAGAAGTTGAGGTGCCATATGTGCAAACTCTTTAGACTATTACTACACAAGGAAAATGTTCCTTAATTTCCCTGCTCACAGACATGGGAAGATTTAAGAATCAGTGTAAGGAGGCAAGGTTAAAATATATCATCAATTTTGGAAACATCTGTACTACATAATGGCTGCAACATGGGTTGATATGCTGAAGCTGACTTTTTTTTTTTTTAATCCCCTTGTTAAAATACCAAAAGCAAAACCCCAGGGCTAAGATGAGCAGCCCAGACCTTGTTTCAGCTTGTTTGTAAGTTTTTGTTTCCAAAGTTAAGATATACCAGTGACGGTCCTTTGTTGCTAGTATTTAACTTAATTAAATGAAAGCTATGGACGCACACAGCCATAATACTTCCAACACTATCTTGCCACTATAGCATATATCTAAACCTACTGGTAAAAAAAAAGCCATAAAAAGCATATATTCAGGAGTATTTAATGAGAAACTGATTTTATCATGCCTTAGCAGCAAGATTTCCTGGTTTTTTTTTTCTTTATCTAAGAAAATACAAGTGTGAATTATTCAATGAACGAGTTTTTATTGTACAATATGGAAATTGGTATAGTCCAAAACCACAAGACACTAGGTACAGTTCATGAATAGTAGCTACATCACTATTATCCCAAAAGCAAATTACATGACTATTTTGGGAAGGACCACATAACTCATACAGCAACCTATAAAGGCTTCTGATCACATCACTACTGAGACTTAAGTGTTCTTATAGGAATAATAAAGGTTAGACAGCTCTCACTGGCTTCAGGATGAATGATATTGAAACACAGTTTTCCATAGTTAATCACTTTTCTGCATTCCTTTGCTTTGATTTCTTTGCTTCCTCTTCCTCAACAGTTTCCTTACTAAATGAGACTGCTACAGCTGTGATTGCTTTTAAATGTCAGCACCTTCTTCAAAAGTCTAAACCACAGACAGCAAGTATTATTCCATGATAGCATCACTTTACTAACAAGGAGCAATTACAAGAATGAAACAGTTATCATACGTGTTATCAAGTACATTCATTTATGAAGAAAACACCATTAAACAGTGTTCTAATACAACCCCTCAAATATAATAATTTATCATCTGCTGCAAAGTAATTTGATCCAAAGTCCTCAAAGATTTCACAGAACATGTTGGAAGAAAATTAGTATGATTGTATATCACTGAAAATTTAATAGAAATTGATGATGTTTCTCTTTAACAGGCACAGGTTGCCATTTTAAATCTTATGTAGTTTTATTATCTGTAGATAGAAGAATAAGTGATCTTTAGCTTATTTTGGGGTTTTGTACTGTAAGAACATCACAAAAACATGGTGTAAAAGAAGAAATGGGAGAAATTCCCCCAACAAAATAGAATTCCTAAGGAACAGCAAACCAGAAGATTCTCTTTTAATAGTATGGGTTGGAAATATGATGTTTGGAAAAATCTTCAAACCTAAATTACTTGCTGATCATAAGTTTGGTGTTGTGCATTGACATAGCAGTAACAAATTTAAATTTATTAAATATGTACAAAGAAAATTCTCCCTTTATTGTTCAGTAAAAGACATCAGTAAACAGATTTAATACATGCTTTTAAAATAAACATTTTAATGCACTTTATAATGGGAGGCAGTAAACAGATTCAATATACACTAACACTTTCAGTCACCCTTAAAAAATACATATATATATATGTTCAGTTTCTTGGGTGTGTTTACCCTGCAACTGAAGAAAATTGCAAAGATTTTCAGAATATTTGGCAACACATGCTTATCCTTTATAGGTCGTAGAGGAGTCCTAAAACAAATGGGTCTGGATGGCTATTCTGCCATCTCCACCATGTGGGAATGTAGAAACTGGACGTGGCAAATATGCCTGGAAAAGTCACCCTCACAGGCTGTCGTACAGCTACTACGAGATCTACTGAAATAGTCATTCTTGTACTGCTACTTCTTTTTCATGCATGAAGGGTAAGAAAATGGATCTATTTATTTATATGTTCATAGACTTCAGACACATTTTACTTAGACTGTTCACTTCTGCTTAATATGTTCCTGTTCAAGTATCTGGGGCAAGATTAGGGCTACTGTTTACTACACAGATAGAACAAAAAAGCAGATAGATAGAATAAAGAGCAGCATTGTATAGCTATTTACACCTATGCATATAAAGAAAATTAAAATCTATCTTTAGTATCCTAAGAGAAAGAGGAGTGAAAATTGTTCCTGCTAAACAATTGGACAGGATCATTGTTGTATATTTTGGCAGATTTAAAAGGTGGCAGAATAAAACCCCAAAACGCATCAACACTACTTCTGCTTTCCATTAAATAAAGACGACTACAAAATATGTGATATCTTCAAACACAGGCATGGGTAACTGTGTCTCCTTTATATAGCTTCAGAACATTGAGACAAAGATAAACTTCAAGTTATCAGTTATCCAATGGCAGAAAGCACATATATAATGCTTTAAGATCTGCTTTTCTAGAGTTAATGAATTTATTGTTGAGTTTTGTGGTTAAATTGTCTGTATCTAACAGATTTACAGTACTTCACAAAAGTTATTTTCTGTTCTTTCTTCTTCATTTAGTTTTTTCTTGTAGAACACACATTTAGGCACCACGTAGCTGATGAGCTTGCCTATTTCATTAATGTGCATAATAAATCACAAAATGCCGCAAGTGGAAAACTGCAGTTTGTAAAAACGTAATGATTTTGTATCCTATATCCTCCAATGCTGACAACTAAAATTGACTGTCTGTATACTGCTGTTTTTGTTTCCATATATAAACCCTACTTACTTATATGCATGTCCCATCAAAACTACTCAGAAGGGAATGTGCCCCTTTTTTCAAACCCGAAATAAATTGAGCTTTTAGGAGATGAATTGTTACAGTCCCAGGAGACAGAACTCATCTACCTCATCTAACCCATAGGTGTAGACCTAATTTTGTTTCTTCACAGAGTTCCTTCCTTCAGGCTAGAGCAGATGTCAAACCTCCTACATCTAAATACTGGTTGAATCTGACCTTCTGTGGCTCACTCTGCCAATACCCAGCACATCATAGAAGGTATGCAGTGCCGCAGCTGCATACCTTGTGGCACAAGGCAGGTGAACCACTCAGGTTTTGGTAGTCCAGACTTCTATGAACCCTTGAAGATAGAATACATTTCTCTCTCTAATATGAAAATACTTTCCCAACTACTTAGCAGGTGCATAAATTGTATTATGGCATTCAACCCAATGCCATAACACTGCTGCAGTTTCAGTTTACTACTTATCTTGGCTGATGCATTAAAATTATATTCTCATTCACCCTTCATTAACTTCAGTTTAATTCAAGCAGATAAGCTTATAATGTGGCAGTGAAATTACAGATTTGTCCACAATGTATGTGTGTGTTGTCAGTTCTGAGTGTGGCAGCATCAAAAAGAAGAAACTCATGGCTGGATTTCTCAATAATTTTGCTTGAAGCACGCAACCTGCTCAAACTGAAGAGCTCCAGAGAGATACAAAGTTTGATAAACACACATACTGCTTAATTTGTGTTGAATCATTGCTTAAATTTATGAAAAAGAACACCAAGTGGCTATCTGCACTTTATAATATAAGAAATAGAAGAACAAAGTATTAGCAGTTATATAGCTTAAAATTCATCTATGTGATTTCATAATTATGAAACTTACTTCATTGCACATCCTGATTTTAAAAAACTCACAGCTGGAAAAAGCTTCAATAGCAACACCCATTTTTGGCCAGAAAGTCCAAATATTAGTTGTATGTAGTTAAATCTTTTAATCCCAAAATAGATGCAAAGTCCCTGAAAGACTGAATAAATCTAAATATCAGAGGAACATTCTTCCTGATTGTTAGATATGTGATGCATATGAGCACTAGGAGAAGATTTATTTTATTTTTGTATTTCCTATATAAATCATAGCCAGATTGTGGCATATAAATTTAAATAATCCTTTGAACAATCAGTATTTCTGCAGCAAGGATTTTCTGTAGATTCAAAAGTAAAATGTGGATCTCTTGTTTATCTGTCATTTCTGTGAAGAGAGAAACTTTTGTTTAATCACTGTGTTTGTTTGGAATGTATTCCTAAAAATGGAAGCAAATTGAATGATTTGACTTCACAGCTCATCAGCTTTTGTATAATCAGTGTGCCTTCGATATTGATTTCTATTCTAGATCTTCTATTTATATTGCATTGGCTTTGACTTTCTTTTTTTTTTTCTTTTTGGCCATGTACTTGCTATCAGTGATGGTTTTGTTTAAGCATAAGCTGTCCTTCCCAAGCTCATGATTCTTGTGGTGGAAGAGCCAAGTACACCACAGGTTTGAGCCATAAACTACAGAAAAGTAGAAATACAGTCCCCACTGGCTTCCTGGAGTCAACTGGAACTAAGGCGGATCAGATTAATTCCCAAGCCTACAAAATTTAATAATGCTACATTTATGAATCCACATTATTTTATTAAAAAAAAAAAAAATTATAACGAGGAACTCCCCTTTCTCTGCAGGATGTAGAGAGTGGGAAGGAAAGAGGTCTCTTGAACATGAAGTGCTTTAAATAACAGCATAGGTAATACAGAAACTGGCAAGTAAAAAATACTGTTTTCTGTATTAGTACTGTCTTTTTTCAAGTATATTTCTTTAAAATGCTATCCTTTAAGGATATTTAAGTGTTATTGCTACAACATCCATTTTCAGGAGGTCATAACATGGATAGAAGAATTTGCTTGAGGCCAAAACACAGTAGACAAGATACTGCCAACCTTAGAAATGCATCGGGGAAGAGTTTTCTGTTCCAAACGTGGAAATAGACATGAAAATACTATTGCCACTAGAGTATAATTGCATGGCACAGTTATATTCACCTAGCAATTACAGTTGAAGCAATATGAAGGGGAAAGGTAGAATTAAGAATAGTTTATTTTAAGACAGAGTACTAGAAAAACCTATTTGTTTAGGTCTAGTTTAAGGAAAAAAAAAAAACTGAGTGATACGTTTGCTGTTTATCAAGACATTGGGGTAAAACCAAAAGTCGAACGAGCACTGCCATAGTGTAGTGGGTTGATCATGGCTGGCCTCTGGATGCCCACCAAGTCTTCCCTTTCTCAGCAGGACAGGAAAAGGAATCATGATAAAAAAAATCATGAGTCAAGATAAGTACAGGGGCATCACTCACCGACATCACTCACCAGCTGTTGTCATGGGCAAACTAGACTCAGCTTAGGAAAATTAATGTAGTTTATTGTCAGTCAATAATAGAGTAGGATAGCGAGAAATAAAAACAGAACTAAAATCAGCTTTTGCCAACTACATCTCTCCTGCTTCTTCCAAAACTCATCTTCACCCCTAATTCTACCTCTTTCACCTAGGTGGAGCAGCAGGATGAGAAATGTGGGTTATGGTCAGTCCATTGCCCTTACTCTCTGCTTCTTTGTCTTCACATGCTTCACCTGCTTCAGCACTGGGCCTCTCGCACAGAAAGCAGTCTTTTACGGCCTTGTCCAACACAGATCCTTACCTTGGGTTGCAGTTGTTCAGAAATGGCTCTAGCATGGGTCCAATTCTATGGGGCACAGTCCTTCAGAAACATATTGCTCCAGCATCTTAGTCAACCAAGAACTGAAATAAGATAACCCAAAAGGTCCTTTACCATCCCATAACCCAATGTCCATTACATTGTCTATCATCATTTATCTATCATTTATGTATTTTTTTTTTTAGGTTTTCAGCTGTGGAGTTCATGATTTTATTTGACAGCAGTCGAAGTTTCTTCTGAGTAAATGGTGGTAAATCCAAGGGTCAGTTTTAAAATAAATGGACTCAGAAAACCAGCAGTCATCATCAGCTCAGTAAGTAACATATGACTTATGTTTGTTGGATTGGGCAAATTGCACATTTCACCCAGTATGAGAAAAAAACCCAAAACAGCACAACAAAAACCCAACAAAACAAAACTGTCAGATAGGGCTATCATCAAACATAAAAAGAAAGGCTTTTAAAAAACTCCACAGGTAATTGGAATAGTGCCTGCAATCTGCAGAGGATCTAACTTTAAATGGACTAGGTTGAAAAGTAAAAGAGAATTAGTCTTGTCTTCTTGCCATTCTTCTCAAGGTCAGCTGTTTTATTTTAGTGAGATGCATCAGGAAATTTCAGTGTTGCCTTTTGTGAAAAACTGAGTCTCAGTCTTGAAGGCATTTAGAATACATTTATTGTTTGTTTTGATGAGAAAAGATATGTGAGTGATAGTAACTTGTAACACGCTTTGAAGGAAAGCTTAACAGCATCAATTGCAGAAGGTTGATGTAGGCTCACTGTAAGTGACAAGGCCATCCCCACAAAATCGAACAACTTCCCAAACCTCCAAATGTCAGTAAGAGCTATTCAGGCTACACAACAAGACAGGCAATTCACTTTTTCACAAATCATCTTCATATTACCCAACCAGTAATTGCTGGGTGCTCAGTTAATCATTGATATTCACACATACAAGCCTTTAGTAAGTGGTTAAGTAAGAAGCATATTATTTCTCAGAATAAACAAGCTACAATATAGTAGTAGTCTTTTGTAAATGAGAAACAGAAGTTAAGCTTAAGCATGTAGACACAAGCTTTATGTAACCCATTATAATAAAAAATAACACAAGTAAATATTATTAAATAAATAGAAAATGCATATGCAGAAATCTTGACATTATTAGTTTAATTATTGTAAGATATTAGACATTTTCAATAAACTGAAAAAATCTATACATAATTAACAACATAAATTTTAATTAAAATAAATTTTCTGCAAACTTTCTTTGTCTAAAACAGATTAACACAATGACTTCTTAGGGAGCCATTTCCAAAATACAGCATCTAGATATTTGAGGACTAATTTTCAGGACTAATTTGAAATTTTGTATCCAGGTATTTCAAAGTCAACAGCATTATGTCCGATGTCAGAGGTGGAAAAAATCTTTAAATATGACTGAGCAAAATACAAATTTAAAGTACTTTTGTTATATAAACCTCTGCTGAATTTTTCAACTTTGGAATGGCTGATGAGAAACATTCACAAATCCCTGCCATACTTTTATAAAACAGCCTATATGAGGCTGGTAGGGAATAAAATTCTAATGTTGAACAAGTGTATATGACACAACAGTATTTCATAATAGTCATTAAAGCATGAGTTATTATATATTTATGTTTCTGTAACTGCATATCACCATATATCTTAGTTTAAAGCAAGATCAGTATATAAATGGATCATTTGAAATCAACCAAACCAGTTAGATATCAACCTGATGTAGCACAGTTACTTTTTAACCAGCGTTTGAGTTTAATGCGTTTTCATACTCTGGCATTGCATACAAGATATTAACAGGAGTAGTAATTGGCCTTCATTGTATCAGTCATTCCTGTAACTCATTCAATTGCTAGAACTCATTCATATAACCTGACTGGATAAATTGTTTGCTGAGGCCCAAGCAACTGAGGAGACACCTCCACTGGAATCAAAGTTTTCTCCCAACATTCTTCCATGAAGTCTTTTACAAAGTCTATCAAAAACTTCATGTATTGCATAAAAACCTTGATTTTCAACCACTGGAATATAGAAGAGTTTACTTTCTCAAGCTATTATGGACACACTAGGTACATTTAGCTGAATTAACTTGTTTTTAAAAATGTATTTATGATAGCAAACCTAAGAATGCAAATGTAAGACATTTGTAAGGAAATGTACAAAGAATAAATTTACAAAAATTACCTATATCATAAATATACATTGGAGAAGATCTAAAACATTTTGGGTTTGTTAGTTTTACTCGAGGTTCATAAACACTATCCTAAGAAAAAAATATAAAATCCTATGATTTCTTAAAAGTCTATCTTTTCCTGATAAGCCATAGTAGCTGAGTCATAGTACATTTTCTATCAAGAAAGGATACCTTTTTTTAAAATTCTGCTTAAAGAAATTTTGTTCTCAAATTATTTAATATAAATTAATAGTGCTGCAGTGTAACCACTGGAATATTTTATACCTAAGAGAATGTGGTGAATGTTTAAATACCTAGTATAGGCAAAAGTGCAAACAAAAAAGTGACATTATAAGCTAAACACTTAATGAGAAAAATATGGATGTTTTAATTTTTTTTAGGAAAAGCTTGTTTCAATTTATTTATTTTAGCTTGTAAATTGTATGAAATGCACTTATAAAAAATTTGGATTCATTAAAAATTTAAGAACACTTTAAAAAGTACTTTTAACCAATTGGACACAGTTTGCACTTTTATCTGGGTCACGTTACAAAGCTAAAGTACACAGTCTTGTTTTACTTGGGTATACCCATGATGAGCAAAAGTAATTGCAAATGTTTATGATGTTATGAGGCTCTGACCAAGTAGTGATGTCATTTCATGTCAGAGAAAGTCTCTGCTTCAATTAATTTTGAATGATTCAAAGCAGAAGAACAACTTTCCAAAATCTTTGTAATCCATACCTTTAGAAGATGGCGTGAAAGGCAGTATTTTAGATCATTCTTTAAATGTTCTTCAAAGCATCCTTTGGATCATTCATTCTGCCCATTCACAGTTTCAAGAGCTACAGCTTGTCCCAACAAGAAGACAGCATTCTGTTATTTCATAGCCTGATATGCTGACCATGAAAACTAGTGATATATATAAAGTACTCATCCTCATCTCTATCTTCTTTACTGCATCAATATGCTAAGGAAGCTATTTCTACTTCTTTTTTGTTTTGTTTTGGTTTATTGCTGTTTTGTTCTTTCACTGCACCAAGTCCAAGAATACAAGAAATAAAACAAGAATCTCTAAGGAGAGTGATACCTTATGCCATACACTTTGTTTTTTTAAACAATCATACTCATTAACACTTATCATTGGCAGTGATGATAGAAAAGATGATTTGTGAACATACCAGCCTGCATTGTTTGTTTTTCTTTAATTAACTGTGCCTCTCTGGTAGTGTAAATCATAGGTATAGCTGTTACATTGGTTAGTGCCAGTAACATTTTAGCCTATGTCCGGCAGTCTTAAGAAGCTTTACCTCAGTTCCACTCGTTGCTGTAGTTTAGATCCAATGTGTCATAAATCCTTGCCCTCTTTATCATTCTATTTCTTCAAAATGTTTGTAGTTCTTTTCATTCATTAATCTTTTATCAGGAAAAGAAAACCCTTGCTTTTTACACAAGCTAATCCCATCAACTTTTTGATTCATTCATTTTTCTCCAAAATTCCCATTACTTCCTCAGCATTTCTGACAGTGAAATCACCTGACTGAAATTACCTGAGTATTTCTGTGGGGATTTTTGTATCAAGGATTACATGATAAAATATATGAAACTATTAATTGATGGTTCAGAGCTACAGTCCACAATCAGTTCTGTCAGTCATAAATTAGTGACTGCTTTATCATAGATCTTTATGTGTATTTTTACAACACAGCATTTGCATAAGTCTTTTTCCCACTTATCTGGTGAAGTCAATGGAAGATCTGTGTTTGATTTAGTTATTTATTTAGAAATAATCCCCTGATTTGGAAATATCATATATATTTGACTCAAAGGTACCTGGAGGAAAATGAGGGTGGAAACCCTTGTTACAGAATATTTGTAAGAAAAATAATGTGTTGGTTTCTTAACCTGTCCTCTGAAGGATAACCTTTGGAGATTCAAAATACACTTAGCATGTATTATTTTAACAAGTCTATTTTATGTAGTATAAAATAAATTTAGTGCTTATTTTGAGGTCATAGCATCAGATTAGACTGAAAATGTTGTTAAGTCTCATTTAAGAACTGGAAATTATTGCATTTGGGTATAAAAAAGCTTAATCTGCAAAGCATAATGTGACAGCAAGTCATTAAACTCAGCTTTTTC
This sequence comes from Psittacus erithacus, assembly GCA_009867235.2. NCBI lineage: Eukaryota > Metazoa > Chordata > Aves > Psittaciformes > Psittacidae > Psittacus > Psittacus erithacus. The sequence goes on from WYDI02031397.1 coordinate 11,515, forward strand.
TGTCACACTTCTTCATGATCAGCAGGTTCTGCCTCCTTGGTACACCATCAAATAGATCTGAATTAGCTGTTACAAAAAAAAATCAATAAAGCACCTTTTGTAACATTACATGGATGTTCCAGTGACCAAGATTTATAAAGTAATTTCAACAAAGTTTCGCATTCTTTCTCAAATGTGAATGCTGCACCAAGAAGCTGATTTTCATGACTATCACTTGAGTCATGAGCTATGACTTTACATCTATCCTTTTCATTATCACCATATCATTATGCAAGTGCAGCTCCTGCCTGCTTACATCTTAGTTTAGTCTGCCTGAGTTTCACATTTTGATTTGTGTAGCAACTTTAAACACATTATTACAAGCATTTATGAAATTATTCTATATAAAGATTAAATGCATCTATATAATCTAACAAGGTCCCATGGCTGAAGCTGTAAGCTTATCATGCCATCGCTACCACATAGCTGTAGCTTCTGATCTACCACCCAATTCACTGACTAGTGCAGCCATGAATGACAGCATAAAATCTACCATATTCTACATATTGTCACAGTGAATAAATTCTGTAGTTAGAAAAGCAGTCTCAGAAGCATAATTTTTTCTACCAAAAGCATCTATTTGCATATTCTAGAGAGTGCTTAATTTTGGAGACAAGAAGCAGAGTTATTAACCAATGGTGTCTAATTTTTACAGCTCTATTGTCTCAGGAAATACTTGCTTTCAAAGATAGATACAAAACAAAAATAAGAAACTGATTAGCTTTTCTCATTTCATTCTTATTTAAATAAGAAAGAAATGTTACCCATGTCACGTCTGTAAAGAGATTCCATTTTGTATTATGTACTGTCAGACCAATGCTATCAACAGAGTATATGGTGTTGATGATTATTGCTGGGATGATAAATAACTACAACCACCTTGCTCTTATTATGTTTTTTACATCAGGATTGTCTCCTTACTAGAATACATCATCAGAGCAATGGCTCTTTGTGTTATTCATCACTTCAGCAACGTTGCCTAGTGGTATTCATCATAAAGACAGTGACACTTGAAGTCATGCATCATCAAAATGGTGATCCTCCATGTACAAGGCAAAAAAAGCCTTCATATTGTAGGTGAGGTGAAGAATTTATAGGAAGCCTTCTGATGATTTTCAAAGAAAATTAATTGTTTGTAAAAAATAACCACACCACCTAACAGTATGTAATCTGAGGGATTTTATAGCACATTTTATGTCATGTAAAAAATGAAGATAGCTCTTCTAAATTTAATTGGAAACAACAGAAAATTTCTAGGGGAAAAAATAAAAACTCTTTTTATAGCATAATTGTCAGTGGAAACAGTGTCACAAAATAGAACAGGAAAAGAAAACTATCAAGCTGAAGCTCCAACAGTGAGTCACCAAAATTCACGTATCAGAAATATGAGCAGTATTTCCTATTGTTAGTCTTTGACTGATCTTCTGAATTAACAAGTTCTCTGAGAGGACATTTCTTGAATAAGGACAATAAGCACTCTTGCAAATTTCTTTTATTCAGCCTAACAAAATTAGAACTTAAATTTTATGTCTAACCTACTCTGCAAAAACATCCTTCTCCAGAATTCTTAGCTAGGATGACCCCATTTTTCCTTTTAAAGAATCTGAAATCTGCCTTTGATAGCACCTTCAATTCTGGCTTTGGAAATGGAAGAATACAACTTTTTTTGCAGAAGTATAACTGTAACAGATGATATCATCCACCAAAGAGATAGAATCTGACTGGTTTTGTGCCTGCAAAATCAATGTATTTTTATTTTGTTACCTGATGCTAAAGTTTCAATGATAGCTATACTGCTACCTGTGCTTCATTTTCCCTGATATTCCTTGGTAATTTTGCATCAGAAAGCTGATCATTTATGTCAGAAATAAGTTTCATTATCTTGTATACTGCCTTATGGTCTTTGGCTGTTATTTGAATAAGTTTGCAAAATAAGTTATTAACACACATGAGTATATATACCATTTAGGGACTTCAGATTTATTTTAATTTGTCACTATTATACACAGTGGTGTCTAATAAGTTAATTTATTCTGCTGCAGTCAAATTCAACTTCAAAGGACCATTGCTTCAAACTTTATGCTGGTTTAGTTTGCTTTCTCTAGTTAAAGACACCACACCTTATACTAAGTCTAACAATCGCAATACAGCTGCTATTTACATAAGTTTTACCTTGAAAGTTTGTGGCCATGCAATATATAACTTATGCCATCATACAAACTTATGTTACCTTGTCACAAATGAATATGCACAAACTTTTGCAAAACTTACTGTTAAACATGTTACAACAGCCACACAGCTTGCTTATTCAGCATAGTAATTAGAGTATCTCAAAGTTGTTCCAGCAAATCTAATGTTTAAATTGTGGCTCATTCTTGCAGCATTAACTCTGTATCTGTAGTCAGTTCACTACTGGCTTTGCCAGCTTTAGTCTTCATGAAACACTCTGCTAAAACAATTCCACAGTGATAACAACCGCTGCAAAACTGATCATGCAGTCTTACCTTGGGCAGTTTCCAGAGTCTCCAAAGACCGGTGCTCCTCTTTAACAAATGATCCAAATAAACTTTAGTGCTTTTAAGTCACAAATATTTAACGTTCCAGGAAGTAAAATAATTTTAGATATTTAAACTGAAAAGCTCTTTCAGGTCTTTTTAATGCTATCGAGCAGGAACTTAGCCATTTGCTTGAAAGTTGTATAACCCAGATTATAGAATTCAAAGTGAGTGTTTAAGTGTCTGCCATGAGAGAGATTATCAAGGCTATTTGCAGAAAAAGAGGCCTCTTTGTTTTCATTATTATTTAACTCCCAGCAGTAGCAACAAAGCAGCAGACTATTGCAATAACATTAAGTTACAACGCCTTTCTTAGGGAATTCGAACATATAGTATGTGGTTTTGCATGTATTAGTACTTATTGACCAATGTCTTCTCTGTGCATTAAATAGACATTTTCCTCCTGTCTCTGCTTCTTTCACTTTCTAATGGCTCTTTGCTTTTTTCTTCCTTTTTTTTTTTTTTTTTTAAAGACATCATCTGGTAACCTAAAGGGAAATAGTAGCTAAAAAGCACATTTTATAATATTGATCTTAAAGTGCTCTTTCATTTGGAACATAAAGGTAATTTTTATTCAACACATTTTTCCCATTAAAAAGTTATTATGACATTAAACTTGAATCTGCACCAGCTCTTTGCAAGTTATTTACAAGCCTCTATTTCTATCAGAAACTATCAGCCATACTGTGAAGTTACAAAGACAAATCTGAAAACCTTTGACCTCATTGGGCTGTGGCATAGATATACTGGATTCCTGTTTCAATTTCTGACATAAATGAAGAAGTGTTAAAAAGTCTTCAGGGGGTTGAGAAAAAAAGTGTTTAGGTAGAAATATTTTTTTTTTCCACATGAATATTTTATTTTACTTAAAATACGCTAAACGTAAATCTTTATCATGCTACATTTTTCTAACCCATCTGTCCATGTTCCTTCATAGTAATTGGATAATTATTCCTTCAGCACAATACTTTTAAATGTTTCATTATTAAAATAGAAAGAAATAAAGGAAATAAAATAATTTAATAAACAAACCAAACAAAATGAAAGATTATTTTCTATGTTGTGTCAACAGTAGTTCTCATTTGCAAATCAATAGTATAGTCTAGAATTTGGCAGTTCATCTACTGCTTCTATTTATCTCTAATTGTACTGGGTTTGGCTGAGATAGAGTTAAATTTCTTCATAGTACCTTGTTGGAGCTATGTTTTGGATTTGTGACCAAAGCAGTGTTGATAACTCTGGTTAGTAACCAGACAATTATTCATGTTTAAAAAACATTGGTTTATTGCCACCAGGCAAGATAAGACTATTGTGTGGATGTCTAGCCCACATGAAACAAATTACAAATCTCATTTCTGGCTTTAGTATTTTGTCTGTGTAAGTAATTAAAGACTTAACAATAAAAGATCTAAGGCAACCCAGGTAGCTACAATTTATTCATACATGTTTAAAGCTTTTAATAAAAGTTCCTTACCAAAATATGAGTCTGAAAAATCACTGCTGATTAATGCTGCAAACTGTTAGAATGAATAAAATTGCAGACTAGGAATTAAAGAAATGAGAATAAATAAGAAACAAATATAAGAAATCAGAGTGAAGGGCAACCTGCTTCAAGAACAGTTTCTCAAAGTTGCTAATGATTAACTCTTAGAACAAAAGTAATTCAATAGTAGAATGATTTGGGGGATTGTTAAATATGTTTAAAAACTGGCTTTAAAGAAGAAAAGAGTAAAGAAAGTTGGAAAAGAGACTGTCTATGAGTTACTTTTAGTGTTAAATGCTGCAGGCCATAAGATTGCAAAGAATTAATAAAGTGGGCCAGTACAATGATGAAATTATGTATTAAAAATGGCAAGGAATATTACGTGGAATTGATTAATTTTGTTTACTTACATACATTGATATTTACTTAGTGGCTGAAAGCACTGTGGAAAGAAAACTAAGCACCTTTAAAGAGAAACTGATGAATAATCTGATGAAATGCCTAGTAGTCATTAGCATAAATAGCATGCTATGATAGACATAATTAGAAATGGACTAGTAGATGTTATATATAATTGCCTTAAATGCAACTGTGAGATGACTATATTAAGTCTAAAAAACTTCTTTTCTCACTGAACAATCAAACATTTTCTCTTCCAATACTGTCCTCAGAGCTAATTTAATCTCAGGATCTTCCCTGTGTATGGGATGTTAAAGAAAAGTACTGGAAAAACATATAGAGGAATTTAAGAGATAATAGGTCCATGCCTTCAGGAACAGATCTGTAGGTTAGTATGAAATTTAACAACCCAGTTATTCTGAAGGGTCTTCAGTTCATGATCAGTAGGGCCGAACACTTCAAAGGTGTTTCTGACACTTTTGGGAGAAGTAGCATGGCCCTTACACAACTTTGGAAGAATTAAAGAGTGCTATATCTGTCCACTAGGCTATTTGGCAGCAGAAGTAGAGATATTTGGTCTGTTTGCTTTAACCGGCATAATAAAAATGAGTTTAAGGATTAAATGAACTTTTCAATCTGACTCTGAATGATGGTCTCCTTCAAAAGTAAACTAGGTACAGATCTTAGACAACATTTCCAGCTGTATTTTTTGAAGCATTCTTTTCAACACAAATATTCTCAAATAGTAACAGTAAATCAAATCATAGGTATACATACATAGACTTGAGAATTAAGGGTGGTGGGGAGGATATCTTGTATTGAAATAAGTAACTAATAATGAACTATAAGTTAAAGGCAAAAATAAAGCAGCAAATAGTTTCTCTGTGGCAAACAGTGTTAACATTTTAAGAATTATTTTGCATGATTAATAGTTGGATGAAATATCTTTTGAAAATAGTGTCTGCTTTCTTGTTTCTCTCTGACCAGATTGCCCTGTGCAATTTCTTCATTTATTCCATCTCCTTGCTTCTATCAATCTTGGCAATAAAACAAAAGTTGAGGAAGACATCTTACAGAGAAGTCATCATTGTCTCCAATATCTTACATGTTCTAATTTAAAGAATTCTTTGTTTTCAGTCAAATTACTTGTAAGATGATTACTATAGATAATAACATAAAAACACAGTATCAGTACTGGATGACATATTGTTATCTCAAGGCAGTGTTTCTTTTTGCAAAACAAGTCTGCATGTTTACCTTAAAGAATGTCAATCATTCTATATTCAGACTGCCTGTATGTTAGTCAGCTTCAACAAAAGACTGTTTAAATACTACGCACCTGTCGTGGTTTAAGCTTAGTTGTAAATTAGAAAAGCATGTAGCCGGGTCGTTCCGCCCCACCCTAAACCATGTCACCCCCCCCCCCCCCCCACCCCGCCGTGCGCC
>WYDI02031398.1:0-89177 GCA_009867235.2 Psittacus erithacus
CACCTCCTTTGACCTGCTGGTCACGCTCCTTTTGATGCAGCCCAGGATACGGTTGGCTTTCTGGGCTGTGAGCGCACGCTGCTGGCTCCACTTACCTTTATCTACAGATTGTTCCTTCAAGAGCTGAAAACAGACAGTCAAAGCAGGCATTTCTGCAGTACATTTCACAGAATTATTTTGACATGTTTCCAGGAAATCTTTTAACTTATAACCTTAACTTCAGACCTAAATTTCTGTTTAACTTGGTTGTCAATGGCTTTTCCATTGTTTTTTCTCCTCTTTGCCCTCCTCATTTTTCATTCTTTTCTGGTTTTCTTCAGTGGTTTTTTCTGCCTTTAAATCTACACATAAATCAATTTAAATATAAAGCATTTCTGAAATTTTAGTTAAGAAATGCTCAATGCCTTCCATAAATTTCATGTTACATTTAACTGCTTGTTTTACTTACACATCTTGGATCTCCATTTTTCCAGTCCATCAGCCAGAATACCAGGACTGTACCCCTCCAGTGTTTAGTCACTGGGTCTGAAGATGTAATGCCTAGACAGACATGTAGTTATAAGTACAAAATCAATACTCTGTCAAAATTCTAACCCTTCACAGAACCAGTGGATTCAATTTGGGGCTCCAAGTTCTATAAATTGCCTCCCAAATGAAGAAAAACAAGGATTCTCAGTGCTGCCGCACAAGTTTTCATTGCTACTGAAAGAGTCCTCTCTTTCATGTTCTGAGGCTTGCTTTATGTCATTCCTAAAAGGACCTATTTTAAAAAACACGACTGCTACATGATCTACCTCTAAAAGTAAAGGATTCTTTTATAATGGAATAATACATTTCTGTTTGATGGACATAGGCTTTTTAAACATAAAACATGCATCTCTAAATCAGATGTAGAACACTTCACCCTGGAAGAAAAAACTAGATGGTTTTAGTTTTAAGCCATTGAACATGCCCTATGTTAGAATACACCACTCCCAAACTGTAAACACAGTTGGTTGCATTTTCAACCGACATTAATCAGTGCTTTTTCTGACCTCTTTACATTTCACATCAGGAAAAGAGAAAGGAAAATTCTGTTACATTTTTACATGATAGAGCCTATCATAAAACAAAAAGCTAGTTGCCATTGCTAGTCCGTACGATATTCACCATGTCTGGAATATTTCTGCCACCACCTTTTTCAGCACCTGTCTGTTGGCCAATCAGAAAAAAGCAAAAGGCCTGAAGTCTCTTCAACTCCATGGAAACTCTTTCCAAAAATACCCCCAAGCTAAGTGTCTCCCTAATAGAAGCTAGTGACTGACAAATCTCTCAGCAGTTCATTCTAAATAGCCAGCTGTGTGTTAACGTGGTTTTTTTTTAAATTGAGTCCTACTGAGGTTAACAGCGGAAGTAATCAGCTGTTCAGTGTTCCTCCTTCAGCATTCATTCCTCTTTCCAGAAGTATGGATGTCACATTCTTACACATTTGTCTTTGTTTAGCACCATGACTTCTGGCAGCAATACACAGCTGTCTACCCTTATCTTGCACCAACATGTTCTTAGGTGGCAGGCTAAGCCTTCCTACAGACTGCAGGAATATATTTGGCATAATCAAAAGCCAGTTTGCAATAGCTGTTAAAAAGGTAAAGCAATGTAAAGCTGTATTATGATAAAAGGAAAAAGAGAAGTAAATATTTATTTTCCTAGAGATCCGCATTTCATAGTCTGTTGAAAGAGGCGCATTTCTTTTTTAAAGTTAATCCCCTTGTAAAGAAAGAGGCTTTAATCTGGTATTGAACTTCAGCGCTGTCTGTGCCTGCTCAGATCAAACACATTGCACATGCTAAGAAGGAATCTGAGTACATGACTGACTGTGAATATAAACATGTAAAATATGCACTCTAGGCTTGCAGCTAAAATTAATCTAATGGAAATCATTTTCCTTATGAAGAGGAAAGTCTAACTGAGCTGCACTGACAAAGACTTAGTATGCGCAACATAAAAAGATGCCATGTGATGCTATAAAGCATTTTTCTCACTGCCCAGCTGTGAGCGTTTTATGAGATGTGTAAGTGCAAATAGTTTTTATTTAAAAATAAATAAATTGCATTTGTTCAAACCTTATTTTTCACAGATTTTTTACAGACATATACAGACAATAGCTGATGCAAGTGGAACTGAAGCACATACTTAAACAGGGCATAGGGAGATGGATAATTTCTTGGTACAGGGAGTGATAATTAATTTACCAAGTGAGATCAATTTACCAAATAAAAGAAATGGTAAAGCCACATTAATATTACTAACATTTAAAGCATACAGGGCAAAATCAACTTTTAGAAGAATAACAGTTGAAGCAAGCAGTCCAGTTAAATGAAACTAGACAAATTTAAAGTCTTGAATGTGGAGTACTTAAAAAGAAAACTCTCAATTTTAAGGAGACTGGCGTTAACTCTCCTTTGTGCAGACAGGACGGTTAAATTAAGTACCTAACAAGGCCTGCTTTTCTTCTTTCAAATATGAGGTGACAGAGCCTTGGGTGACATGGTTTAGTGGGAGATGTCCCTGCCCATGACAGGGGGGTTGGAACTAGATGATTTTAAGGTCCTTTCCAACCCTAACTATTCTATGATTCTATGATCAGTCTGTTTAAGTTTGAATGTTAACTTTCATGACAAAGATTTTCCACTACAGTGTTTTAAATACAATTTACTTCACTTCTTTCCTTAGAAAATGATGTAGGACTACAGTGAGCTGACACATTAACACAGGTTCTTAGATGTCTTAAATTTATCATGTAATATGAAATCTTTACATGCCACAGTATTCAATCTCAACCATATTGCTTTGTGCTACTCTGCCAAATTTTATCCTTGTTGTCTCTAGCCTTGTGAGACTGCCTCAGACCTGTCGTCTGCGACTTTCACTCCTTTCCAATGTGTTTCTTAATTCAACATGAAATGGATTTCTTGAGGTTTTGTGCTTTAACATCAGCTGTATTATAGCATTTCCCTGTGCTAAAACATGAAATGGGCTTTCTCCTTAACTACAGAAGACTGCCAATTCCAGTCGGTTGTCACCTTATTTCTTGTTCTTTAATACTATTTTACAACATGTCTTAGGGATTTTAACGAAATCAGACAGTGATTCTTCTCTAGGCCTTCTGCACAGATGTGAGCCTAGCCTATATGGATTTTTAAAGACTTTTATCACGAAAGTATCAGTACGTTTAAATCAGATTGGTCTCTGCTCTGAGGAGGAATTTATAGGAAACGTGTCAACAGCGCAGGGCCTACCGTACATGCTGGCCCCCCGCAGTAAAGTTTGACGGCACACTCCGCAGCAAGCACCCAGACTGCCAGCCGCGGCACCTCAGCCGCGCCACGGCACCCTCCCGCTCACCACTGCCAGACGAGGCTGCGGGCTCCAGCGGCCGCTCCCCGCCCTCTCCCCGCGGCGCCTACCCCTCACCCGGAGGGTCTGCGGGACTCCCGCATGAGACAACCGCTCTCGCTGCGTCTGCCTGGAACCTCCTCGCCTCCGGCAGCGCCGCCCCTCAGCCGACGGCTGGCACCCCCGCCCCTCAGCCGACGGCTGGCACCCCCCTCCCGTTCCTCTCCCACAGCGCCTGGCGTTGGGCAGTTGATGGCGCGCATGAGCCTGTGCGTGGAAAGGCTCGGACAGGAGAAAGTCAGGCTCAAAACCGAGCGTGTGTAAACAGCGCCGTGACTCTACAAGAGTTCGATGAACGCCGGGGCCTGCCTAAAAACACCTCGGAGCCCGGCTGACAGCACCGCCTGGGCCAGGTCATTGCCGGCTATCGGGTAACTTGGGCATCTTTATCTCAGGTACTGTGTTTATTGACAAGGATCAGATAGTTTTACTCTAAGTTTCATTATCTTAGTGTGATAATCCTGTGAGAGCACAATGTGCTTCACAGCCCCAAATGCAGAAGTGTATTAATCACAGTGCACACAGGGGTGCAAATTCCTAACAAAATTTTGTTGAGATTTTAAGGGATGCTGATGGCATCACCAGTAAAATGGCAGTTTGTCCGTGAGTTCAGTTTTTACCTGTCTGGATGCTTGTAGATCAAAAAATACAGCATCTTGAGAGAGAACAGTATTACAAGTGTTCTAGTAGTCTTGAGGTAAGGGAAGCTGAAATGCAGGTGTCTCAGCCTGAAGCAGGTTGCCTCAGCAAGGCATTAGATACTGTATATCTTGGGCTGAGAAGCAGTTATCTCTTCCTCAGTTTAAGAAACAGTATTTGTTCTTTGTGAGTTGCCAATTAGCCTTCCTTTCCATTTTATGGTTTCCTTTCTGACTCATAGCTGTGGTAATTCTGAAAAGTTGTGATATTCTTAAGTTTATTGAACTGTTGTTACCTGCAGCCCCTCAGTCACTTCATAGAAAAAGTATTCTGTAAAAGAAAAGAGTGAGTTATTATTACCAATCTTTTATCAGTTTAATTTTAGCAACTGTTGTATTTTTTTCTAGACCAAGTACCAGCACCACTGCTAGCAAAACTAAAGACATCTGAGCTTTTGTGCTGCATTTCTGCAGTTTCCTCCTAGGAAGATCCTGAGAAACTCTCCAGAAACTTGGGAAGACAGTGTCTGAGTACCATTGACAGTGCCTGAGTATTTCAGTATGTTTAACACTTTCATATATATATATGACAGGTACTTCTAGTACACTCTGTAAAAACACAGATTAGCTCTAGCTGGGTAATAACTTTATTTACAAATATATTTGCAAGCAAAATTTAGCATGTTTGGATACTGAGGGAAAACAAACAAACCAACCAAACCAAAAGCAACCCAAAGCCATGCATAGCATCAAACTACAGCAAGGCAGTTACCAACTATGTTTAAGCACAGGTGACCAGATTTTTTTTTTCAGCTTTCAGATGTGGAAAAGAAAATGTCTGTTAGTGTCTCAAAATAAGTGGAAGATTCTGTGGCAGCTAGTAAAGGGGATTATATCTGTCTCTGCTGCTTAAAGTAGAAACAGCTCTTAATGATTCTTATTTGAAGAGCTATTTGACTTTAGGTCTTGGAGATTGCCTGTCTGCTTGTATTTTACCCTGCTGCTATTTAAAGCAAGGTACAAAATAACAGGGACTGTTACAGTGTTTTCCTGCTTTTTCAGGTAAGAGCACAAATTACTAGGGCAAAGACGCATGCTTGTTAATATGTTTTGGTTTTAGCACAATTAACAATTAAAAGCTTTTGCACCATGTAACATCTTCATCAGATGGAATGGAAAGTTTGCACAACCAGAATAGCTTTACAGTTTATGACAGGAGGTTTTGAATGGCTTGGACTGCTAGTGTCAGAAACTATTACTGAGTTTTCAGTAGACCTGTCTAGGTATGCTCCATCAAATCTACTGGTAGTGAAAGTAGTATCTAGATGGAAATGTGTTCATCAGTTGAATTTGCTGTGATACTGTAATAGGAATGGGGTGAGTATATCTGGTGTAATATCCTTTATCTTGTTTGTATGTTATTAGTAATTTTTACATTTTGCATGTAAGTACTAAATTACTACATCATTGCACATTATTGCACATGTTAATCTTTCAAAGTGTGTGTCTGTTCTAAAATTTTAGTCCCTCTAACATTTGCTTACAGTGATTTCCTGCCATCTACCACCATTGTTAAGGAGCACAGGCATTATTTTTGCTGTAAAAATGGAAGATCTTGATCAAAAATTAAGTAAATTTCCAAGAGATTCATCACAGGTCAAAGGATGTAAGCATTCCCAAAATCTTAGTAGAATGACATTGGGGAAAATTTCTTCATGGATTAATGTAGCTGTATAGAATCTTGCCATAATGAGTTTATGCAAGTTATTACAAGTATTTCATTATGCAAGCTATGACAAGTATTTCATTAACACTTGAAGCCAATAGAATATATTGAACACAGATCTTTCACTTTTGGAGCAAATGTTTCTACCATGCTGTACAAAAAGTAATAGGCATACCTGATTTACACAAATCACCAGTGCAACTGTGTTCATAAAAGCTCACATCCTTTAAATATGATCCCTGCAGGTGTATCCAGGCAGGTATATTTTCTTCACAGAAGTGACAATTCAAACATAACTCCGAGAACCAAGATTTCGTCCAGACCCTCCCTGTAGGAAATGGTGAAGATAGCCCAAGGCAATTTGTTGCTGTTTATATGCAGGCTATTTTTGGCTTCCATTCCAAGGTAGCTAACTTTCATGCATTTAGTGGAATGGCTGGGTGCCTGACACAGGGCCTGGATCCCACTATGTGGGGTGACTGCTTAAAAATTAGGCATACAGGGGTTAACTCTTAGATGACCAGCTCCTTTTTTTCTTGTACAGTTTTTAGTCTGTAATTTTTAGAATGACAATTCTGTTCTTATCTGACACACTTTTACACTGAAATCACTATAAAATAACCTGAAATAAAAACCTTTTTATCAATTTCATTGCCCCACGGTAAGGACCCCAAGTTATGAGAATGTGGTTTATATACATTGTGAAGTAGATATTCCTAACCCAACAGTGAATCTGTTGAAGCTCTGATTAGGGGACAGTGATTGGCTGTATGAAGATGTAAAGAAAAATATATTAACTATATTAACATATAGAATATGTTATATATTAACATACATAATAAATATATTAACTATATTAACTCCTGAAATAAAATGTGTCATACTAGTGCTTGGCAATGCCTAAATTGGTCTGGAACCAATAAGGAGCTATGAGCCTCTTGTGCACTTCTGTCACGAGAGTGGGCCCACTGCCCATCTGTTGTTGCCAAGGAATAAACTTCAGTAAAGAAAGAATGCAAGGCAATATGTAGAAGACCTTGCACTAAGAACAAGTGCCAGCCCACAAAATTAATTCAAACCAGAGAGCAGATACAATGGATGGTGACAGAAGGGACGAAGATCTATATTATCTATTTGGGGCTATAGTTTCTCCTATCTCTTTTAGGGACTTTGACTTCCAGTAGGCTGCTATCTGGCAGAAACAATCCTACCCATATGTTGCTTTTATTTCTGGAAATTATGTGAAGAACTCTGTAGATTATACCAGCAGTCTTCATGTTTGCTTCTTCTTTTCATGGAGTATCAAAGGAAATGATGTGCCTGAAAAGGTACAAGTGTGCTCTTGGACTGAAAGCCTTTCTTCCCTTTGACAAAACTCTCACAGGAGTTCTTAATGAGGTGAAGGTACTTCCTTACAAAGAGAGTAAGGGAGAGTTGACTGTGTTACTCATTATACTCTGCAACGCCATAGAAACTAGAAATGCATCTTGATTGTTCCAGTATTAATCCATGTGTCATAGTTGTGGGGTCTTCTTAAAGCATGCATGTTTTCCAGGGATTTTGTGTGTCATTTCTGAGGGAGGGAGATAGTGAATTCTTTTCTGATTACAGGATTACTTCATTTGAAATGTGAAAATTCAGTAGGTAAATTTATACAGTGTAGTATGTGGCTACAGATTAATAATTATTTATTACTACAAAAAGATGGACCATTTTGGCTGGTAACTCTAAAAATGTTAAGGGTCTTTTACAGCCTAAATGATTCTATGATTCTGTGGGATTTTTTTTTTTTCTTTTCCTGGAAGATTTTAAGGTACACAAGGAAGCTGTTAATTTTAAACGCTTTTTTAGTAGAAAGCCCAATTATTTATAGTCATAAAAATAGCTAATTTTGTTAAAAAATAAAAATCCGTTAATACAAAATCCCACAGAAAGAAATTATTGTTTAAAATTAAGTTTTACACACTGTGTTTTCTATGACCTGTGGAGGTGGGCCTTTGATAGTGAGCAAAAATCACACCCTTTTTAAAACTGCAGATTTTAAACCAGCCTGTTTATACTGTGTTAAATACAACAAAAAATGTTTATTTAAATGTTTAAGTTCTCTGAATTTCTGAATAGTAACTGCAGCAGAACTTTGTGCCTCTTACAGGCCTAACGTTGCTTCTGCTGGAATTCCAGATAGTGGCAGTCTGCTGAAACATGAGTTCAGTTACCAAATATAGATGAGTGGGGTAAGAATTACATAGTCACAGAGGACAGATGTAACAAACAGGCCACAGTCTTCTTGATGCTTACAGAGGACTAAGCAATCTTTAGTGAAGAGCTGGAGCAACTTTAAGCCAACTTAGATACAGAAAGAAAAAAAGCCAACTTTACCCGCTATTAATTATATTTGAGACTCTGCGTATTGGTCTGTTCATTGTAAGGTCTGTCTTGTATTTTCTGCTAAATTTAATTACTGTACTTTGGGGAGTAATTTTGCAGGATTTCAAAAGTCAGAGGAAAAATATGTGTTTGTTTTAAAAGGTCTTGCTAGATAAATGTATCCTTCATATTATTCCTTTGATCAGACTAGCTTTGGGTCATATTTTTTTAAGTAATAATTTTTCATTGGGCAGGTTCCGCAAATTCAGGATGCGTATACTTCTCTTGTAATGAGTCCTTTGATTTTCTGTGGTTTTCCATATTTCATTATTTATCTCTTGAATACCTTAATTCGATTAATTATTCAAATGTTTTCTGAGATTACTATAATCCAGTACATTTTGAATTTACTGTTTACCATGTTCTTCCATAGAGCATCTATATTATTTTCTGAACAAATACTTAAACAGCATGATACTAAAATATGTGTTTACTTGTGAGTAATTTTTTAACATATAGCAAATAGGACCTCCAGAATGGTTTATACATAATAATACTGGAAGTATAGCTAAACACTGATCTGCATGCAACATTGTATTTTATGTTTGTGTCCTTAAATGCTATAGTATATTCTTTTCCAGGTTACCTAATGACTAATGATGATGAAAACTGTTATAAATACTTTGTAGTCTAGCTTGGAGAAGCTAGAAATAGCATTTGAAATTTCTAATTATGATCTTATATGCTACTTGATAGGGTTAGCGATACTTCATCTCCAGTTTGCTGTGGTTGCAAGTTGCTCTAAAAGAATAGTGGCTTTGTGTATTACAGTGTGGCTGAAAAAAAGTCTTTCTACTGGAAGCTTCCATTCAGCTGTCTAAAGCTAGACATATAAATCTTTATTTAGGCACCAGACCTTTCTCACTAAGAAGGCTTATCAGCATTAGAAATTGCCAATGATCAGCACATTTTTAAGTTAGTCATCGTTATCTAAACACCCAGCTACAGATTGATTTACTTAAATTTAGCCACTGGACTTTAAAAATTATGACACACGTAGCCATTATATTTTTCTAACGATAAAGCTGAGTATAAGGAGGAGGTATGCTAATTCATAATACATTCATATTAGTCATCATGTTGGATGACTAGCAATCGGTAAGATTGCCCTCAACTATAAACCATTGAAAAACCAGAGCAACTTGGTGTTGAAAGTCAGAGAAGTTTATGTGAGTATGTAATGTATCCCTTTGAGATGTGATCAGGCTAGTAACCAGTATAAATCAGATTTAAATAAAGATATCATTTGAAGCACAGATATTTATGAGTTATCTAAACAGTAAACTAGCCCCTTTGTTCATTTGAATATAGTGCTGAAAAATAACTAAGGTGAAGGAGACAGCAACTTTCCAGGTTTAACCCTTAGTTTCCTGGCATTCATCCAGTCTATGCCTTAACAGCTGAGCCCCTAGACCAACTGTTTGCTTGGCTTCTCAGATTCATTCTTTAAAGCTGCTATGTGGTAGTCAGTTATACTGTACATACGTTTTTAGATTTTGTTGAAAGAGATTGGCGTGGCAGCTAAATTTTTTTCCCTGTAAACACAGATAAAGGAAAGAAAGATGTAATCCCTGCAAAGAATAAACCTATCATGGTATTCTATAAAAGCACATTATATCCTAAAATATTTTATTTTCCTTGTACTTCTTTTTTATGTATTGAGTTGTAATCTGTTGGCAAGAGAAGCAAGCACATCAGGAGATGCATATGCCAGGCCAAGAATTCCAATAATCTATCAGTCAGTTAATGACTACATGCTGGGTAAGCCCTGGTGAAGTGACTAAAGGTAACTGGAGCTTGCATGAGCTGATGTAAAATACATCCGAGTACATCTCATGACTGTCAAGCCACTTATCTATCATTGAGGAAATACTTTTGACTGTTGAGAGAATATATCGTATTTTTTAAAATCTTGTATAAATTAATCAAATGAATCTCATAGAAACGATGATAAAAAGAGGAAAATTTTCAGGGTTAATTAAACCCACTGATGTTCAACTTAATTAAATGCTTTGCAAGAAGCAGCAACTAGTTTTAAGATAGCTCACCCACAATCTAGTGACCAGCAGGAAAAATAGATTTAAAAGAGAGAGCTTCAGGCAGGTCCTTCCCTTGGGAAAAGACTGGTTTCCCTTATGTCGTGTTTCTTGCTTTTTCTGCCTTTACAGAGACAGGGAACATGCATCCTCATTCTGAAATCGTGGGAAAACTGGAGATGTATAGATGCTTCTGTACTTTGTGAAACTGGTACAGGATATATATTATACACTTATGTGGCGCAGGGTGGCTGTGAAATCTATTTCTTTAGTGGCTTACTTTTAGCATGTGGTAGTTTGAGTTTCCACTAATCATTGTTAAGGAAAGTGCTACTATATTCTATTGAAAGGCAACAAGTTAAAACATTAACATAAGAAGCAAAATAATATTAAACACTTGCCAGCATTAAACAGAAGTTATAACTTGGAGTTTTTAATCCAAACATCTGTGTGTAGATTCTCATAATGCTTTCAACTACAGTATTTTTCCCTCTCTGAATGTGCTGGTTTAGCACCTGGAAGGCAGTGTTATAGCAAAGAGAAAAGTAATTATATTCCCCAGGTCATCATAAGCCTAAAACCAGAAAAAATGAAGTGTAATAGTATTGATGTGAAATAACACATCAGATGTGAAATAACAAATCACTCAGATTGGTCCAGTGGAATTGAGTTTGTGCTCAGCAATGTACGAAGGATGGCTTTATAGTTCTGAAGGAAGAAGCATGAGAAATATGACCTTGAGTGCTCTCATTTCCGCCCGGACAATTTGCAGCCCTGGCCCATTCTAATAGAAGCCAAGGTTTACAGGAACTGTTTCATGCACTGTTGGGTTCTGCTTTTCTCCCAGTTTTGTGTCTAGCTTATGGAAACCAGGGTATAACAGAGGTTTTTTCACCGACAAGTTTTTTTCATTAAGGAATTGTATTTGTGTCTTCCAGGATGCAAGACAGAAGCTGTGGGCGGGCGTTACCTCTTTCTTTAATGCTGAAGGAGGCTTACTGTGCGGAGAGAGGCATCAACAAGGGATATCCTGAAAATATGTCAGAAGCTTCATCATACCATGACTTTTTCTCTGATTCCCTATCAGACATACAGAATGGGGACTTTTCAAATGAACTTTCTGCCTTCCTTACCCAGGAAGAGATGTGTAAGAGCCTTGCCATAGCTCGGGAAGCTATTGCCAATTCTATGAAGGAGGATCAGAATGCAGCACCAGACTTCAATCAGTATTTCAACACCTCTCTTTCTAGTGCTTCAGAAAATGCTTCTTTCAGGGCTACCAAACTGCATGAGCAAGATGCTTTACAAAGGCCTCAAGCAAGCAGTCTGAATTCATGTGCCGCAAGTCACATTCTCTCAAGCAATCAGAAAGAGCGACCCAGCACGCCTCAAACAGCAGGTAGTTTTATCACAGTTTCCAGGAAGCAAGCAAGCACCTCACCTTTGCTAACTGCTACTTGCAGCTTCATTAGAAGCCTGAAACATTCGGAGGATGATGGTCCAGGTGTACCTGAGACAAACCTTAAGTCTGACTCAGCAGCCCAGGGAGAAGTTCCTTTCAGGAACAAGCTGTGTGACAAAGCTGCCACGTTCATAGAGGAACTGTCATCCATATTTAGACAGGCATCAGAGACAAGAGGCCGAAGTCCTGATGGGGACTCTTCTTCTCCAGATAGTGGATACCTGTCTCCTAAAAAGAGACAGCTAGCTGAAAGCGCCTCTGTGAGCCAGGAGTTTGACAAGACACATCAAGAGGCTGAGCCTGAGGCAAAATTACCTGAAGTTCATCACAATGGAGAACACTTTTCTGAAAGGGAGAACATCACTCAGAGTGAAACAGTGCTTTGCTACCCCTTCATCAACATGGAAGAGAATCAATTTTCACCACCTCAATTCACTCAGAAGCTCCGAAGCCAGGAAATTGCTGAAGGAAACAAAGTATTGCTGGAATGCAGAGTTGCTGGCAATCCAGTCCCTGATGTCAGGTATGTGCATGCCTTTTATGCCTTGTAACTAAGTCACCAGACATCATCATCATCTGATTGTGGAACATAAACTAAGGACAAGTATCACAGTGGACTTGCTTAAAGGTAGTCATGTAAGAACAGCGGATCATGCAGTTAGCATATGGGGTAACAGATTCTGACTCTTTATTTCTCTAGAGTGTCTCATTGTTTTCTGCTTGGAAATGAAGTCCTTGATTCAAGAGCCGTATTGCAAAATTAGGAACAGAATTTGCTCTAACAAGATTTTATGTGACTGGTAACCTCATTAATCTAGGTAAAAGGGTCTCAATTTGCCCCTGAAGAACATATATCGGGCAATCGATACTGGTTTTCTGTCAATTAGAATGTCTCCAAGCACCATACCAATAAGATTTGGAGTCTATACTATGAGATAACCTAAATTTTTCTAAATCTAGCCAAATATCTTCTTGTGTAAGACATTTCTAGAAGACATTAAGGTCTCATATAAAAATTTCTTTTGAATCTTTACAGGGAAGTTTGTTTGTATTTGCTTTTGTTCAATGACAAAACATGAAAGTAACTGCTGCATAAGTTTGGTTTAGGTGTTTTGGGTTTTTTATTATTAATAATTCATAATTCTTTCCACTGTTTTCCTTTCCTTCTAAAACTAATAGAAATTAATGTCATCCAGCACTGCACAGTGTTTCGCCTCTTCACAGGTCTGAGTCTTAATGCTGATACACTTGCTTATCACACACAGAGGTAGATTGTACCTCTAGCTTATATAGTTCTTCACAACCCATTTTGGTTGAAAGTCGACTAAGCATATTTGATATTCTCAAAGGAAAATTTTGTCCAAAAAGTCTTATTTGGACAGGAGGGAATTTGTAGTTCCACTCTAAGAACTTCCTATGAGTTTAGTTACATCTGAAGACAACATAATTCTTTTAAAGTTCACATTTCCTTAAAGGAACCTATAAATCACTTTCCTGTAGCGTTTGCTGTGCTTTAAATTTCTTCTTATCTCCTGCTATGAAGTCAACAAGATTGAAAGAGTACAGCTTTGAAAAGTCAGGTTATGGCTATATGTGCTTATGCAAGCTTTCCTTCCAAAGCGAAAAGTTACATTGTAGAAAGTAGCTCCAGAGAGTCTAGTTGGTGGCTGTTGAAGGCAGCAGTATTGCCTTTGCCCTTGTCTGAGTGTCCAGTGACATGTATCCCAGACAAGCTGAATATTGAGAAACTGAAATTTTTATGGGGTGAAACGATCATTTATAGAGACATCAAGTGTGTTCAGTTGTTTTTGTATACAAAGTGGAAAAAGTTGTACCTTAACGCACTGAGTACACTGGTTATGTACTCAAGCTTAGATTGTCCTACAATGGAAGCCAACTGATCTTCCAAACTAGGACAAGCTGTAAATCTAAGTATGCTAAACAGAGGAATTATATTATGAGCATTGCCAGCAGGCCAGGAAGCTTACCCCCAAAATAGAATTTTAATACTTAAATTTGTAATGCCCATCAAGCAATATGACAGCCAAGTTGTCATTACAGTAGTTTGGTTGGGAGTTTGTTTGTTTGGGGTTTTGTTTTGTTTTGTTTTTGTTTGTTTTAGTATCCGCTTGGAAAAAAAGGACAAAAATCACAGTTATGGGTGCAAAGGATTTTCAGTTCTTCTTCAGACTTCCATGAAACAGGAAAGGGAAATTGTAGAAGTCACAGAGTTATGGCAGCCAGGGAATGCTCCTTCTTGTGTTTCTTCTCTTAGATTCTTCTTTCTCCTTCAATAAGATACTGCATCCTGCCTCATGTGGACAGTAGGGCAAGACAAGCTGTTAACTTCCAGTAATTCTTTTGTTGTTGTTGGGTTAGGTAATATGACAACTAACATACTGGTACTGGTACTTCTGAGTTGTAAAATAAAGTAATAGCAGCTTACAGATAGATGACCCTTGGAGGAAAAAATCCTAGAACCAACCTACTAATCAATACTAAAGACCTTGTCACTTAATTTTACCCATCTGTAGGTTAGATATTTAACTTGACCAAGTCGCCCTAGGCTCCATCTGCAGTTACTAGATAAAAGCACATTCCCCATCTCTATGCCAAGAGATCGCACAGGAAGAAAGAGTTGCTCTGCAGTTCGTATTTACACCTAATGCAAGTACAGGAAAAAAAACCCTAAACTTACTTGGCTTTCTTACAGGTAAGAATTCAACATGATACCTATTACCTCAAAGGAACTTAGTTTTTCTACTATTTGAATTTTGAAAACACTTCCATAGCTTGAACCGCAAACTTAGTAAGAAAGTTTCTTGCTAAGAAAGTGCGAGAGGAAGATTTTTTTTCCAGCGTACTACTTATCAAATCATTAATAAGCTCATTTAGGTACTGAGAGTCAGCCTGAGACAATACCCTTTTACTACAATGAAACACTGGTTTTTGCTGGCTTTAATGTTTTTAACCACTATGGTTGATCCTGACTGGACACCAGATGCCACCAAAGCTGCTCTATCACTCCTCCACAACTGGGCAGTGAAAGGCTTGTGAGTTGAGATAAGGACAGGGAGATCAGTTAGCAATTGCCATCACAGACAAAACAGACTCAACTTGGGGAAATTAGTTGAATTCATTACCAGCAAATCAGAGTAGGGTAACGAGAAATAAAAGCCAAATCTTAAAAACACCTTCCCCCCACTCCTCCCTTCTATCCCAGCCTTTACTTTACTTCGAATTCTCAACCTCTGCCCCGTGCAGTGGTACAGGGGGATAGGGAATGTGGGTTGTGGTCAGTTCATCACATGTTGTCTCTGTCATGCTTTCCTCCTCAAGGGGAGAGCTCATGCTCTTCCCCTGTTCCTGGGTTCTTCCCACAGGAGACAGTCCTCCATGAACTTCTGCAGTGTGGGTCTTCCCACATGAACTGCTCCAGCATGATCCCCTTCCATGGGGTGCAGTCCTGCAGGAACAGAGAGCTCCAGCGTGGGTCCCCGATGGGGTCACTGTCCTGTCAGGCCCCTGCTCCAGCACAGGCTTCCCACAGGTTTACAGCCTCTTTTGGGACACATCCACCTACTCTGGGCTAAGATCATCCAGGGGCTGCAGGTGGATATCTGTCCCACCATGGACCTCCTTGAGCTGCAGAGGGACAGCCTGCCTCACCATAGTCTTCACTACAGGCTGCAGGGGAACTGCTGTTCTGACACCTGGAGCACCTCCTCCTTCTCCATGGATCTTGGTGTTAGCAGGTATTTCTCTCACGTATTCTCACTTCTCTCTCCTGCTGCAATTGCTCATGCCCAGTAACTTTTCCCCCTTCTTAAATCTGCGCTACTACCATTGCTGATGGGCTGAGCCACGGCAAGAGGCTGGTTCATCATCAGAGCGGGCACTAGCTCTGTTGGACATGGGGGAAGCTTCACAGAAGCCCCTCCTGCAGCCTGTCCAAAACCTTACTACACAAACCTAATACAACCATCATCAGGCTATTATGCTTTTAACATATATTTCACAGCTACTGAGTTAAAAAATGCATTCTGGGGGGTAAAAATGATTTAATGTACTTTTATGGTCCACCCTTTAATTAGTTTTAGTTAGTAACTATTAATAATTCTCTACCTGGCAGCAGCGCAGACTTTTGTGAATATACTTAAAACATTAGTTACTGATAAAAATCACTTTTCTAACGTTCCCACTAAAAATACATTTCCCTTTTAGGCTTAATTTTATTGTGGATATTAAAGAGAGGAAAAATACGGCACAGTTGTAGCTCAAAAACGACTCGTTTTGTCAATACAGTTCTGCGCCGTGACCTTTCTGTAATGACTCTGATTTACCTGGAGAGGTCACTCGCACACAGCACGGGCAGGGCTCTCGCCGGCTGGCTATCTTCTGGGCGCCGAGCTGCACAAGGGGGAAGTATAGAGCTCTTCACCTATTGCGTTATTGCGAGGCCCATAGAACAGAGGCAGTTAAGCGACTGTGGTAACCGTGTAAGGACACGGAAAATACTCGCCTGCTGTTTGGGTAAGACACTAAAGTCGTATCTCGAATCCTGGGGAAAGAAGGGGGTTCCTTCCTTTAGAAGATAGGAAAGCATGCAGAAAAATTGGTATTGGATTAGTGGATTCTAAATTACAATAACATTACTACGAACTTTGAAACAGATATTATCACCGATGAATATCATTACTCCTCTTTCCAGAGCTGAAAGGGATTTTTATGGTATATCCTGAGTATCCAGGAAATAGTCAATATGCTGCAGTAGGAAAGACAAAGCCTATTTAAAACTGCTGAGGTGTTTCAGAGCTAGTGAAGAGTGTTTGCTGTTTGTTAACTTTCAGGAACATTTCTGTAAATTTCAGTTTGTATGGATAGGGAAAAAAAAAAAAAGGCACAATACCAATGATACAGTACCATTGGCCATGCTCTTGTATTTTGGTAATAAAAAGAATCTAGGTTTCTAGAGCATTGTACTTAGACAACTGCTTCACTAGACTGAATTTCTGATTTGTAGTATCTTTGGAAAAATCGTTGGAGATTATCATATGAACTGAAAAGATTTAAATACCTAAAAATACTGTTTTTGAAGAAAGTGGCCGGAAGAAAGAAGATGTAAAATGTATTTAACATTTTGTGAAAACTGCTGAATTCTATTAATGTTGCTGCCAAAAACAACATAATTCTATTAATGTTGTTCCCCTATAGAACAAGGGGAACAATTACCTATTCTGTGAGGAGTAAGAGAAGCCACTTGGCATATGCAAAGCTTGCTGAACAGAAGATGCAGAGAGGGGCATGAGCCAGGATTACCACAGTCTCTACATTCGCACACAGTAATAAACTCTGTGTTTATTGCAGCCAGCAATAAATTCAGGCTTCAGTTGTTCTGATTTTTCCCAGAAAAGCCAGTTCCAATAACATAGCAGCTGCAAATAATGTTTTTGGAACTCTGTGTGATAAGTGTGATAAAAGTAGAGAATGATTGCTATTTTCTTTTTTTTTCTCAGCTGGGAATAAAATAACCAGAAGCTGTAATTCCTAAAGTCATGATGAAATAACAATAGTTTAATGGTGACAAGAAAAGCACTGAATAGATTGTTATCTTTCCCAGCACTCAAGAAGTTGTCCAGTCTAGTAATGAGCACAGCTGATATTTGGGCAGCATCAAGCACTGGTGTCCATAAGTTTATCCAGGAGATCTACAGCAGAGCAAAAGGCCTTCCAGAGAAACTACTTGCATATTTCTGACCTTTTAGCTTGGTCTTGTTTTTGTATTCATCACATTTTATTATGGATCCCAATAATCTTTATAATTGGCTTTTTTCCCTTTTCATTACTTTTTTGGAGCTAAACTTTCCAAAGTCCTCAAACTATCCAGAGTCAGGCTAGAAACCAGCCTTAACCTGTTGCCCTTCTTAAAAGGCTAAGGATAACAAGGTTGCAGAATCTTCTTATAAACAAAGAAATCATCAAATGTAGGGTAAGGACAAGGTGTTTATTTGAAGACTACGTGACAAGGAAGGCCTCTTAAGTTCCTTGGATATTCATTGCTGCATCATATAGAAAATAAAACTGGTATTCTGGTTTGAGTGACAAAACTTGAATAAAGTAGCTTTGTCCTGCAGGAGGAAAATAACTATGACAGAAGAACTTATAACTACAATCTTAGGATTGAATCCCAAAAGGAAACAATTACATTTCAGAAATCACTGCTTTTCCTCAAAATTCAGTGCCTAACTTACTAGTTCTACTAGCAAAAAATCACATACAGCAAAAAATCAATGAAGGTTTAGTCACTGGTCAGACTAAACAACCCAGATTCTGACTTAAGACTTAGCAAAGTATTGGGTAGTTTGAGAAGTTCTAGGATATCTGTCTCCTAAAGAAGGTCTGAAGCGTATAAATTATAAATCGAAACAGAAATTTTCTATATTACTCTCAAAACCATTGTCTTGATAGTAGCTTTCCTCAAAGTGCATCAGCAGTGCAGTACTTAGAATACTGAAGTTAACACTGAGCTTTAGCAAATCCCAGCTATGAGTGACCTAGAGCTCTTCAGCATGTGCCTCACTATTTGAATTTTTAATTACTTCTGAGGTCTGCCCTGAGCTGTCAGCTGTAATTAAAGTATTTTCTGAGATCTACCCTGAGCTGTAAGCTGTCTAAAGTATTCACACATATTCACCCAGATTCTGTAGCACAACAGGTATTGAAATGTTTTCTGCAAAGTAGTCTTTATTCCGCAGCAAATTGACAAAAAAAAAAAAAAAAAAAAAAAAGACAAAGCACTTTCCACATACTACAGGGTAAGAACAGGGCTTCTTTGCCTTAAGGAATTTGTTTGCTCTCATTGTAACCCTTTTCTTCTCATAAGTGTTGTTTATCTGAATTTCACTGCAACAAGTACCCAAACTCACTACCTAGAAACATTACTTACATGTAATACAGAAGTGTTCTTAGAAAATATGGAAACAAATGCTAAGTACAATGCTTGAATTTATAATAAAACCCCAACTACCTTGATTTCTGCAGCTTCACAAAATTCACCCAGTTTTATAGCCTTTAAAAGCTTTGAAGCTCAAAAACATGCAATAAATTATGCTTCCACCATAGTCTTCCTATCAAGCACAGCTGCAAAGAACATTGGCTGTCAGATTAAGTAATACTTAACATAAATCTGCACAGCTAAGTGAAAATCCAGGTGTATAAAACAATAGTGACTGCACTAACTAGGCGGCAGTTAGTAGGTTCTCAAGTTTTGGGAATATCAAGGGTGTCACAGATGTAGTTCTTGCTTCTTTACTAAGTGCTTGATTTCAGATGGGAAACCTGTGGTTTAGAGGTAGTATTTAGTTTTGTTTCTTCAAGTTTCTCATTGTGTAAATTTAATTATAACGAAACACTAGTGTCTTGGTGGGAAGTATGGGTGTTCTACTAGTTCTATAATGGCAAGGCTTTAATGCTATTTATTTTTTATCAAGTATGAGTAGCTATTTATGTATATATGCTAATGGAACACATTTGACAAACCTGGATGTCCTTAGTGCAAAACAATCTGGTTTTTTTGGGTGTGTTCTTCACTTTTTGTATTAGCTCTTTAATAAGTCATCTTCAGAACTGTTACTTCTCCATTTGTAAAATCTTGACTATTTAGGTTATAGTTTAGAACCAGGTGGTGCATGTCCCACATTTTCAACATTTTCATGAGTTTAAATGCATACTTAGGTTATTAAAAATGGAAACTTTAGTGAAGGTATTTTATGATTAACTTGTTTAAAGTATTTGCCTTCCCAAGACAGAAAAAAAGCCCAAGAACTAAACTTGCTTCTGAACAATGGGATGCCTTATGTGTCCTAACAACAGACTTTATTAGACTATATAAGCATTATGGTAACTACAGTGACTGCAGAAGTACTTTATAAAACATTAAAAGAATTAGTATGTGCTCTGTGTGGCAGGAGAGGGCTCTTGTGGCTTGAAAATCATTAACAGCCACATCTGTTATACAGTAAATATAAGATATTTTATTGAGTAATGTGACTTGCACATCTCCTATGACTGTTTTTAAAATGAAGCTTACTACTTTCTGAGAGAGGATAGAAAAAGGCAACAATATGGTTGAGGAAACTGAAGTATTACTTTGTTCCAGAGGTAGTATTGACTATGCAAATGGTTTATTTATGTTTTGGGTTTGTTTTGTTTTTTTTTTTTTCAGTTTTTCTTACTGAAATTTGTCATTTTAACTTGTCAAACTTCATAACTAATACTGTAACTATAGCCAAGTGCCTCTCCTCTTCCCCTCCTCCCTCCTTTTTTCTTTTAAGACATCCATCTACTTACGTGTTTCTCCAGGTGTTTTAGCAATCTTACACCTTTATCAGAGTCCTGATTGCTTTAGTGGGTCTCTAATAGCTTTTATTCAGGTATTGATAGATTTAGGATAAAGTGACATTTTTCATTTTAACTCCAATAAACTCATATGCAAAGTATGATAACAACCTGTAACCACAGCAGTTCTATCACATTAACTGTGGTCTGTTGGTCTACTGGATTTTCTATTTATTGTGTATATTAGTGGTGGTTTTATTTTAGTTTATTACCAAATGTAATATTTTACAGTAAGAATTGATCTAAACCACTTCCCTAATTTGTACAATAGTTTCTATTCCATTATTTCAGAGTGCTGTGATTGTTTATTAATGTTTAGAACAGTGTGACAAGGAATTGTGGTTCTTTTTTATTACGTAACATTTTGTAAACAAGAAGTGTTTCCAGAATTTTCTATTTATTGCCTAATGGATATAGTTTATGGAGTTAGTTTTTTAAATTGCTCCCAAATATAAATGTTTTTTTTATTTTCTTCCTAAATTCTGACTGGTTTTCTTTATGAAACTATTTTGCCTGATAAGCATACTTTTATGCAGGAGTCCACAATAGTCTTCTAGTTATCATTTCAGAGTAGAATCCTGCTAATCTGCCTTCTTACTAGTCTTATGCGAAGAGAGAGTAATTGTTAAGAATGGAAGAAGATTTGTGTACCTAAGGAGTTCCTTGGGTCACAAATGTAATTCACTGTGTATGGAGCATTGCAGATCATCTGGAAGTACAAAACAGCGTAGATAATATTGCTGAGTGTAAACAAAAAACTGTTAGCCATTTTAATTTGGTAGTACATTCATTTCAGAAACCTGCTCAGCAATAATGTGTTGTCATTTAATGTTTTATTTGCATTCAAGGTAAGATATAGTATCTGTATAATATCTGTTAACATCCCCATTATTCTTGTCACAAGAATATTTTTCTTGCTCCTCCTTATATCAACAATATCTTCTTTACTTTTCCTTTTTTTTCCTTCTCATTTACAAGTCAACGTAATAGCTGTAGCACTCTTGACCTTGTTACTCTTCTCTTCCTTTCTTCCCTTCTCTTCTTCCCTTGCTACTCTTCTTCACTTCTCATTTGTTTCCTTTTATACTGTTAATTTATTGGACCATGCTATGCCATTCTTGTGTCTTTTTTTTGTTTTAACTAATTTCAGGTAAGGCTTGTCCATCTGCAGGCACTGTGTTAGGCAAGCCTAACACATGATGTAATGGTCTGTGGTGTTGTCTTCTTCCTGGAAAGTCCCACTTCAGAAATCCCCAGAAAAGTCCCAACCCTTGGAGACTTCTCTGGATATAGCTGGCCACTTCTTCCAATGTAGGCTGGCCCGCTACTGTTACCTTTATATTTGTGCTGTATTAATAAACTAGTTCAGATTCATTATGGTGTTGTGTTGAGTAATTTGTGGCCTGCAGGTTTTAGGTAGATGACATGCGTCTTTCAAATATTTTCTTTTCCATTCTCCATTCATTTTGTGGCAGTGAAAGTCCACATGTCAGGATTTTCTGCATCTGGAACAAAGCATACAGTGAAGTTAAGGCCTGTTTAGATCACATACTAATCTGCCTTCAGAAACAGTGTGGCATATCTGAGAAATGCTAGTAAGTGCGTCAGTTTTCTCACCTCCTCAGTAGTGGTCTTTTTCCTGTAGAACCACAGAGATGTTCAAGAATGGATTTTTTAATATTTGTCATCCCACTAAAGAACAGCATTTAGGATGCTCTTGTAGTATACGATAACCAAATGTTCTATTTGGATGTGTTTTGGTTTTGTCTTGCTTTATTGTTTAAAAGCATAGAGTATGGTATTTAAAACGGGTATTTGGAGAGCCAGGCTCTTTTCTAGGTGAAATGATCTTTACAAAGTCCAGATAGTGGTAACAGGATAATTTATGAAAGTCTGATGAAATAAACAGATTGCAAAAGAATTTAGGCTAAGAAATCCATTGATGTTATAAAATGAATTTTCAAAGATCTAAAATAGAGAATGTGTGGTTGGGGTTAGGGTGCTGGTGGGGAACACAGTCTTTTCACTTGTTTGTTTTCTGTAAAAGCCCCAAGAAGGATCCTGGGCACTGGGGTTATTCTTAACATTTTGTTTATTTCCGGCCCCTGTAGAATAGTTTTGACTACATGATATATGCGTTTCCTCATCTTTGTTATACAGGCTCTGAGCATCACCAGACTTTTTCCTCAGAGCTGTAATTTTTGTATTTTTTCATAAACCCTGGAATATCTTTCGTAGCTTTTGTTTTGGAAAATAGCATACTTTGGTTTTCCTTCCTGAAAATAGGAACAATAAATGCAACCTGTTTGGTGCATGAAGATGGGCGTTATAAGAGGCAATTGTAAAAACAATGGGCGAGTTCTTTTTCAAATTGGAATTAGGAAGAGAATTCCAACTCACTTACTTTATTTTTCTCTATCTGTGAATGCCAGTGTCTCTGGTGTATTTCTGATTACATTACCTGAAGTTTAAAGCATCTCAGTTCACTTCTTTATTTTTTTGTTCTGCTTTGTCTGCCTTTTAGTAAAAGAGTACAGGTCTGAAGTTCTTTGCTAGTGCTCCGTGAATAAATAATGTATTTACTAGTATTTATAAAAAGACTAAATGAAAACGTTATCAAAATGCAATTGAAACTGATTCTACGTTTGACGGCTAATGTGAAAAGCTTCAAAGTAAATTAATAAAAATTACTCTTCTAAATTAAGAAAAATGGTGCTGCTGTATGCAAAATGAAAAATATAAAGGACTTTTGCCTTTTATTTACATAGGAATTGAATGAGACTTGGATGAACTCTAAAATAACAAGGCATCACATATCTTCAGAAAGCTCTTTCACTATATTAGCTTTGTTCATGTTCAACTTTTTTAGTTTAAAAGCTAAGCTTAATTGGAGTAGTTTTAAAATACAGATTTCCCATAAAATTGGTACTGAAACCGGGCCAGGGGCAATATTCCAAGACACTACTTTTATTTCATGTTTCAACATTTGTTTATATAAATCTTATATATTGTCTCTGGGCCTTTCCAGTTTAAGCATCAACAGCCAAGAAGTCTGACAATGGGGAAATACCTTACCAATCTGCTTGTCATGGACTAATTGAAAGTACCAATCTCTGAAAATTAAAACTAAATCTAGAGGCGAAGTAGAACAGAGGTGGGAATGAACCCATGTGTTTTGAGAGTGGACTATTTTATTCATATTGAAATACAAAGAGAAACAGATTAGTGAGGTTTTCCATAGAGAGAAGTGTTTGGAGTCTAATTCTGGCATCATTACTTATCAGTGTTCAACAGGTATGCAGTGCTATTCCAAATCCTACTTAAAATGTTATGCTTAATATTCTTTGACATGTTTGCTTATTTGCCTAAAGGCAATACCACATCTTGGATTGTTTAAGTTTCTTAAGGGTAATTACAGAAGTTTAATAACTGTTATTTGAACAGGACATACCTTTGTAAGGTACAATATGTGGCTTTATAAATATAAATTAAGTAAATACAATTACCACTTTGAAATCATGCTTGAAAACTTCTTTCCTAATAAAAAAACTTTGTTATATTTGAAATACACTCTGTAAATGCATTCTTGACAATGTGAAAGCTCACTTTAGAGACTGGATGATGGAATTCAGCAAAAAAGAATTCTCTGCAAACATTCATAGCTGATGATGTTAGACTTCAGGCAATTAGAGCTGCAGGGCTTTCCGGGAGGTAGAAAAGGCTATGGCCTAAAAGCTTATAATAGACCAAACACAGAAGAAACATTGCTAAACAGCAGTGAACATTGAGCTTATTTTATTAGATTTAGAACCCATCTGGAAAGTGCTTTCTTTTTAACAAGTGGTACGTTTTGTCAGGGCTTTAAGCGGACTGTAACTGTGGATCCTTTTATAGGCCATGGGCTTGTGCTTTAAGCCCATGCGAAGGAAAAGGAAGGAGTAAAAGAAATTCCCTTGCCCACCTCCTACCTGTCACACAGGAAAATAGGAGAGCAGGTCCTTCCTGTGATATCTGTGTTTCCTTCCCTGAGCACAGAGATGTAAAGAGAGCAGGAAAGTTATTCCTTACTTAATATATTTTGCACAATTGTGATCACATTTTGAGGTGGTTAGTGCAAGAACAGCAGCAAACAGACCTGTTATTTCTGCAAACCCGCAGAAAAATCTTCCTTTCAGTGAAACCTATCACTTTATCAGTAGAGAAGCTGGCAGAAAGAGGGAAATGAACAAAAATCCTGTGTAGCTTTTTAGAGTGTGTGGGAGGGATGTTCAAGGGGCATAATGATGAAAGCTGCCTGTTTTTCTTGCTTTAGGCAGAACTTTACAAAACCCTTGCCGATCACTATATGCAAAGTAATTATTTTGTTTATATCTGAGGCATTATAATGGTTTTTCACCATGTTACTTACTCACAAAACACTTTATATTGTCACGAATTCTCATATTCCACGTGCTTTAGGAAAGAACTGAATATTAAAAGATTTTTAAATTTTTTTTACACTTTCTTATGTTAAAAAAGAATCTACGGCTATGTAGTGAGGACAGAGCATTTAGTTTAAGATAGCAAAATGAACAGACTTTCAAAGTTTAGCTTTGCACGGAATAAATCTCCATGGAAGTTTTATCCCCTTAGACATTTATGTGTGGTTTAGGTTTTTGCTCTAGAAAGCTTCTGCTTGTAAGAAGTGGACTTTGTTGCTACCTTGTGCTGCTGTCAGTTGCCTTGTCTGAGCTGCCTCACAAGAAGAGAATTGATTAGTAGGAATAGTGACAAATTGCAAACAACTGAAATAGTAAGGGGCTTGCTTAAACATTGAAAACTTGAATCAATATCCATATGACATGTTTCTGTAAATCAGAAAATGAGCAGACTTCTTAAATATACACCTAGGTAATCTGGATAAAGATATACTATTTTATGAAAGAAATTAGGAGGGGTAATTCAACTTGATAATTTTACTTGTATGTACAAAGACATCTTTAAGTTGCAGAAGGGGTGAGTGCCTGCATAGAAGTATTTTATCTGATGTGCTGCAGTAATGCATGTCAAAGTGCTTATAATAGAATATAATCTTACTTTCCTGATGTCATATGCTACAGTTAGTGTGATACTACTCAGTGTAGATAAGTACACAACTCAAGATTAGGAGTAGTGTGAACTCAAATAGGTCAGACTTCTGTGGAAAGGGGTACTAAGTTAAAATGCTTAGGGGTTGGAGGTAATTGGCAGGTAGAATCTCCCCTAAAACACTGTGGGGTTTTCAGCTGCCTGCAGGCCAAAGCAAGTAGAGGACAAGAAGACGTCTAAAAGACTTGTCTTTATAACAGGTTTGTGGCAGAAATGTTTCTTTTAGTCTGGCACTAACATGCTGCTTCTAATCAAAGTGATTCATTGTTCCGCCTTATTAATAATGTATACTTGCAGTACATGCATGCACTACTGCTATAAAAATAAGGACGACTTGCACTTATGCCGTGCCATTTGTGAGCATTTCATTACTTTATAAACAGCTTATATGATATAGATTTTGTTTATCTTGCCTTACCTGGTAAGGTTTTGCTTTTCAGGTAGCCAAGGGAAAAAGATTAGGCAAATAGAATCTATCTGTCATTTATGGTACAACTGGCAGGTACCCATAGCTAACTATGAATGCTTTTAATATCACAGAAAATGTGGTCACTAAGATAGCACATGGCCCTGTGTAATAGTAAATCATTGCTTATAGAAGACCACTTAAATATTTACCCTGTGAGTAGCTGAGGCATATATTTAACTGAGTTAAGGTGAACTGAGGGTCTTCTACTCCTATAAACTAATCTTGATATTTAAAAGTTGATAACAAGCTTGATGGAAGACTATCTAACTTTTGGCCACAAGCTAGCATCCTTAGCATTTCAATCTCCCATTATATTTTTTTCCCCTGTGACGTATTAGTAAAATGTATAAAATATTAACACACTGATAATTAGGGGCATGGTACAGCATTGGATGCTGTCAAAATCTGTTTTCCGTGGTATATGCTTTCCATATAGCTGATTCTGACGGAGAAGGTGGGTCTCTTTGGTCCGGTGTGTTTCTGTGTGTTATGACAGCTTTGATTTAAAAAGGCAGGGAAAAAAAAATCCATCCTAAAACCTTAGGAGTTGAAGCACACATCTCCGTGCAGGAAAACAAGCTGTATTCATGTAAACTTTTCCAAGGATGCTGAGTGCAAAACTCATAGTTTCCTCCTGGGAATGAGATAGCAAAGTGCAACCAAGTTCCTCAACAAAAAAGAAATTCTCTGTTGATTAGTTTAACAAGTACGTTCATTTAATCAAAATGGCACCTGTTAAAATACAATGGCATTGCCTCAAATACCTGCAAAATCAATAATGAAAATTCTCATTCTCTATTTTGTATATAGGTATGTATTCCTACTCATTGTGAAGTTAGGGAACATTGTAAAAATAGATATTGCGTTATCAGTCAGGTAAATATATGTTTTCACTACCTAAGACAAACAGCCATTGTGTGATGTATAGGAAAAAGAAAGGGGTTTTTATTTGTTGGAGGTTTTGTTTTTGAAGGTAAAATTGCTTGTAGTAACTCATGGCTTCAGTTAGATACCCTGCATGCCTGTGTTGAGCTGTGAATGCCAGAAGTGGGCACAAAAGATATTCTGTGTGATATCTTGCTTAAGCCCATAGATCGAGTAGAAACATGAATCTCTTAATGACAATTATCAAATAAAAGCTTGAATGTGCACTGACTTTGTTTCCCTAAACAAACCCCAGGTTATTTAAACAAAAGTAATGCACAAGTCAATTGACATGATTATTTCCTCCTAAGCGTTTTTTGAGGTAAAAAGAAGTAGGGCAATGTGCATGGTTTGAGTTACATAAGTTAATTTTTTATAAATTTTCAAGTGTTTGAAGAGTGAATTTCTGTTATTGTCCAGTGCAGTTTGCCTAAAACATATGCTGGCCAGGAATTTTTATTCCAGGATCAGATCTCCCGCTTAGTTGAATGTGCTCATTAAAGCTTACTCTGATTTGCTCCCTTCTTCCTGGAAGTATGTTTCTCTGATAGTTCTGAATGTAAATATTTTCTGAACCAATTAGGAATGTAATTATGTAGAAAAAAATGTAATGTAAGATATAAAAGTGACTTTTCACTTTTCCTATTTTTAATATATAAAATCAGATGCTTCTGTTAAATACTGTGCTGGTTTTGGCTGGGATAGAGTTAGTTTTCTTCACAGTAGCTAGTATGGGGCTATATATTTGATTTGTGTTGGAAGCAGTGTTGAGTATTCAGGGATATTTCAGTTATTGTTGAGCAGTGCTTGCGCAGGGTAAAGGCCTTTTGTGCTTCTCACCCCCACCCCACTAGTGAGGAGGCTGGGGGTGCAGAAAAAGTTGAAAGGGGGCACAGCCAGAACAGCTGACCCTGGCTGACCAAAGGGATATTCCATAGCATATGGCATCATGCTCAGCATATAAAGCTGTGGAAGGAAGAAGGAAAGGGGGGATGTTTGAAGTTAAGGTGTATGTCTCCCCAAGTAACAGTTATGTGTGATGGAGTCCTGCTTTCCTGGAGATGGCTGAACACCTGCCTGCTGCTGAGAATTTGTGAATGAATTCCTTGATTTGCTTTGCTTGCATGTGCAGCTTTTGTTTTACCCTATTAAATTGTCTTTTTCTCAATACATGGGTTGAGAAAACACATCACTTTTCTGATTCTCTCCTCCATTCCACTGTGGGGGGAGTGAGCAAGTGGCTGGTTGAGGCTTAGCTGCTGGCTGGGGTTAAACCACAACAGTCCTTTTTGGTGCTCAGTGTGGGACTCAAAGGGTTCAAGATGATGACAGGTTTGACTGGATTTTCTAGATCAAATTTATAGCTGTTGCTGTTATAAATAAACAGCTGTTACGCTGTTTAGCTGTTAATCAGTAGGCTCCTGTGCTTGCCACGGCGCTTGCTTGCCCTTAACACTGAGTGTATTAGTGCTTTTAAAAAAGGCAAAGTCCTCCAAAGAAGTTCTTATGCAGAATTGAAAGCATTAATAAAAAGTGGGGAAATGTAATGGGTTTTTTTAAGGCCTTACCTTAATTCTGAATGATTAATCCATAGAAAATTAAAATCTTACAGTAATGTGTGGACAGCCCTCAGAAAGTGAATTTCATGATCATGAATGAATGGGATTTACATTCCTAAATTCATTGAGATCTCTCATCACAAAGCTTAGACATCTAATTTTGTTACAATGTATAATATAATATAGTTGGTATATTATAGATTGCTGTAATATTACAAACTGATTTTTTTTTAATGAGGAAATTCTCTCAATTTCTGTTTCTGCATTTGAATTGATTTCTTAATTACATATGGATTTTTGTCTCCTACACTATGATTATACTTAACCAGCCATCAGTGAAGCAAATTTAGAAAGAAAATAAACTCAGCAGGGAAAATACTTATCAGCTCTGTATTGTGTGGTTTCCCCTAGAATGTTTGTGAATGGCTGCTGATAGGAGTTCTTCTGCAGATGTTAATCTGGGGAGAGCTTGGATCATAGTTAAGAAGCAGTATAATATAATCTAAGCTAGAATGTTGAATTTAATTTTTTTAAATGTATCTTTCCTATACACTGCAAAAAGCATTTGTGTTACAGTCTTTATTAAAAATTAATACTGATATTGCCTGGATTTAAAGACTTCAATCATTTGTCCGTTAGGACAATAGAGATGGACAATATAATTCTCAATTTATGTTTTGCTTAAGATGTTGATACAGTGAGACTCTTGCACAGAGAAGAAAAAGGGAAAATGTTTGTAGCTTTACAGAGGTAGCCATTACTGTATGTTTTCTGCCTTTTTTCCAAAAAAGCATTGCCGCTGGTAAGGGCTTTAAAGTTTAATTAGGGAGGGTTGGGACAGAAGGAGAGTTGATTATATCTGGGCTTCCTCAGGCTTGCCATATGGCCAGAAGCAATCTATAAAAGCCTGTTTTCCACAAAACCCATAAGTGGTAATTTTGGGGGACTTTATACCTGTAAAGGAAGTAGGTGGAGATGGTGATTTGCAGTTAACTGAGGAATTGGTACAGATGCTAGGCATTGCAATTCTAGGGCATGCTACTGACTGCAAATTCAGAGGCTGGTGATTTAGAGTTTCAGCCTAGAATCTGTCTTTATTCTCAGAGGATTTCTGTATCACTGACTGAAGCCCCCCTCACCTCCTTTAAAAAAACAAAAACAAACAAACAAGCATAAGATAACTAAATCTAAATGAGGTTAAGTTAATCTCTTGTTGGATGCAGAAAACACTGCTCTTGTTGTAATCCAGGTATGGGGGACAAACTGAAAATTGGATGCATGTGACCTTACATACTGTGATATTGCAGCCAAAGTCACTCCAGGACCCAGGACTGGCATAAGACACATGACAAATTCCTATATAAACTGATGCAGAAGCTGGCTTTCAATGAACGCCTTCCCTAGTGTAATAGTTATAGCAGGCCCACTATATTATGTTCACAGCTTTTGTCCTCGAAGGACTGTTCTTCAGGTGTATGACATGGGGATAGAAATTGCATGCTTTGGATTGAGAAGGAAGATGGAATATGAAAGTTTTGCAGCCAGCAAAAGTTTTTGAGACACAAGCTGGAAGTAAGAAGCATTGTTCTGGAAATAGCCCAGTTGCTCTTTGCTGCCTTAAGAAGTTCAAGGCTATTTCTAAGGTACTAGATAAGAATACAGCAACTCAGTGAAAAGCCTGTTTTTAATATTTACTGAAATTTGCATAGTGGTAGCTGGAAACACTGTAGCTGCACTTTAGGCACTTATCTGTGTTTTCCAATAAAGAGTACTGCAATAGCTTCCTTAGATAAGGAATGTCAGGGGTGAAATAAGCAACTTATGATTCCTTAGAAAGATTCTCTTGACACACCTAATAAAGATTCTTGGAATGCAAATGTCTGACAGTGGGAGATATGAGGAACCACCGACCCTGTGCCTGTATCTTCCCATATATGCCTAAGGCATTCTGTGAATTGGCAGTGCGAGAAAGCAACAGTACATGCAAACGCGCTATTTATGGGTCAAATGAAAGAACTGAAGGAACAGCCACTGCTTAGGAATGCTGGAGAGGCCTCAGGCACTGCCCTTACTCGATTTTTTTTCTTTTGCTACTTCAATCTAGCTTTGACATCTCTTTAATATCTCCCACAATCGCAGACAAAAATCTATTCTTATCCCCTGCTCATAAGTGCTGAAACTGAGGTACAGAGCTTCCCAGGAGCAGGTTTAGAAGGAATACCACAATCTGTCTGCCTTCTGTGCCAACCACATGCTTATGTATTTGCTTTCAACAGAAAAGTCCTTTACTTATTTCTAGTAATTAACCTACAGATAGAACATTGTAGGAAAGATGTTTTGACCATCACGTACAGCAGAACAGATTAAGTATTTTATTGTACTTTTAAATCTATATTACTAATGGGGAATTCTGCTTTAGAAATTTACTTTTGTAATTTACCTAAATAAAAGCAGCGGTACCTTTTTTTCTTTTTTTGGGTGTGGAAGAACTTTTAATAGTGCTATCTGTGCCTATGTCCTTATTAATTTCTTAAAATCTGTATTTCAAGAAACAGCAATTCCTTTTTACAGAAAGGAAAGTATCTCTCAAGTATCTGAGAAATTGAGTGATTTCATAACCTTTTTACATCTGTCTACCAAGAGTCTTTATCTCTCCCTACCTTTTGCCTGAGTTATTCAGAAAATTTTCTCTTTCACAAGATAGCATAGTCCCACTTATGCATAATATCCAGAACCTAACTCTATAGTTTGGCTTGGGGTGTTTTGGGTTGGTTTTTTTTTCTCCTTGTATTCAGTCTAGTTTTCAAGTACAATTTGGAGTTCAAAGCAGGCCATGGAAACTCAGCTACAGGAGTGTCAGATCAGGGAAGTTCCTTAATGTGTTGCAAGGTGTTTCACCAGCATAGTTTTTCCCCTAGAATACAATTAGGAGTTTTGACTAGTTGTACCTCTTCTGTAGTGTCTTGCTGTCTTTTTTTTAGTTGCTTCAGCTGAGCTAGTATATTTAGTTGCATCTAAATTAGGCTGTATTCCACTTCCATAGGTTGATGCTGATTTCTCTTGCCTTCGCACAAGTAGAACAGGTCTTGCCCTCACTCTGAAGTTTGTAATACACGTGTTGAGTCTTTCATCAAATTGCCGTTCAGTCCTTTCTTAGAATAACTTTGCTTCATTTTATTGCTAATTAAGAATTCTTTCTTGAGTGCTCTTTGATGAAGAGTGGGAATAGCTTCATACTTACCATTTTATTTTTTTCTTCCATATTATATTGGCTCTGTTTCGTTTTTTGATCATTTGTACTTACTGAAACTGTTTCTTAGTGCTTTTTCCGGTACTGACAATTGAAGCCATCTAGTTAGTTATGATCTCTCTCAATCTGAGTCATATAGGAGGTATCTAAGATAAGCTGCTTTGAATAAAAAAGCTTTTTTAATTCATTGTTCATCAAAACACAGTGACTAAATTCATGACTGAATTAAAAATCAGTAAAGATGAAAAGATTCTTGAAACTTTGAATATTTGAAATCAAATCCCAGAGATATTGGGGTTTTTTAAATGCTATTCCACTACCCATCCTATGTGTATTAGGTGCATCTCGAAGATGGAAACATGGCATTGAACTTTTCATTCAAGTCTTGAAAAGTGTAATGATAATTCTTAATACCTTCTATCTGAACAAGAAGGGATTTCAGTGGCAAGTTTAAATGGATATACTATTTGATGTAAAATAATTATTTACACTTCTGTTTAGAAGTGACAGTAGGCTATTTAAAATGTGGAGTTTCTGTATTGGTCTCTGTTCTGAGGTGTATAATTAGCATAATCTTCTCAGGAGGAAGGTACATGACTGTCAATCGAACGGAAATTCACTCACTGGACCATAAAGAACTATTCTTTGCTTTTCCTTGCTTTAATGAAAATTAAACCAAAACCCAACAACAATGAGGCAAATCGCATGGCTTACTGATGATTACTGAATCATACATGCTGAAAATTAAAATAGAGGAATAGTGTTTGGCACACTTCTGCTAAATTCTGCAAGGATCCTGTTTTTTCAGTTGTGAGATGAGATGCTTTTGTAAAGTCTTCAAGTAGTCATTATTCACATTTATTGCAGTGAATGTAGGTTTCATTGTACTTAGCACATAGCTAATATTTTTTGAGGCATTATGGCTGCAAAACAAAATATATGAATAACTGTGAATTCGACTGCCATCTATTTGAAGTCCTACAAGGCAGTTTAAAGAGCTACTGTGGCTGTTTTTTAAAGAGTAAAAATGAAAAGAACTGCCTGAACAGAACTGTCTAAACACACAGTATCAAATGTTCGATCTGGTGTATTTCATCTTGACTCCCCAAAAGACCTTGTACTGTGGGCCAAAGGGAAAGCAAGGAGGGGAACTGTAAGGTTTCTAAAGTACTGCAAGCATCTGGTATTCTTCTAAAATTAAACTTTCTTGCATAAGGTGAAGCAGGATAGCTTCATCTATAAGATCAATCAAATCAGTTGCTCTGTTACAGTTATTCTGTGAATTCTGTAAAATAAAACTGAACCTTTTCTTGGCTCGCTGAAGAGTGGAATGCCAAAATCTTTTAATTTAACCATTTAGGCTTCAGGGAGATTACTTTCTGGCAGATGCAGTCTTTCTACATAATAGCTTCAGGAAAGTTTTAAATTATGACTAATTTTAATAGTGATGGGGTTTTTTTTTTGTTTTTTTTTTTGGGGGGCCGGGGGAGAAATCACTGGTTTAGTACTGCCCATAATGCAAGAAACTGCGCTAAAAAGTTCACTTAAACACAGGTCCTGAATAAATAGAAAGACACAGTATGTAGAAAAGGATTCTGTTCCAGAGGGACTTGTTTAAAGCTGATAACTCTGTGATAAGTGTCGAGTTCTCATTTGTTAGTTAGCTGAAGTAAGAGGAGATTGCATACTAAACTGGTTTTGAAGCACATCAGTGTTTAATGGGATCAAGCCAGGGACAAGAAGGCTTTTGACTGTTATTTCTGTATTCTAACAATTTGATCTTACTTCTAAGCTTCAAGACAGTAAGCATATTGCACAACCAGTTCTAATTTCAAAATACCCTTTATCATAAAGGCAGTGCAGTTAACAGAAAACTAGGAGACTGATTTCAAGAGCCTGGCAGACTAATATACTTTCCACTTATTTCTCAAGTCTTAGACCCTTGTATTGAAACACAGGCATCAGCGAGACATAACTGAGGGGCAGAACAAACTAGTGGATGGAAAAGAGCTTGGCCTTCTATGTGATGTTACTAGGTTACAGAACTAAAGAAGTCTGTAGTACAACAGACCTTGTGAGATCCTCCTTTTATAAAGCACAAAGATATCCCTGAGGTACAAGAAAGGAAAGTATCACTTAAGGATGTAGGCACAAGGCATAGTCAAATGGATAGAGCTTGGTGCAAAGTGCAAACATGGTTATTATTACTGTTTCCCCCAATCTTGTGGGAGATTCACAGTTTTCACTGAACTTGAGATTTACTGTGTTCTTGTAGCTCCATGGCACCCCAGCAACAGCCACCTCTCATCTGTGGTATAGAATTTCATGAAGTCTGTTGTAGAGAATAACTGTGACATCTGTGGAGGTTGTAACCAGAGCATCATGCCTCATTCCAGAAATACCATTAGAATCCAGAACTCCTAACTCCTTTATTCTGCTCCTTGTTAGCAAATATGCATGTACCTGTGCATACAAACAGGTATTGATTCTGGAAAGATGATAGTCTACTGTCTATCTAGTCTATCATAACACACCATATCTCACATGCAAACTCCTCTACTGGCTACATGGTGATCAAAAACCACATTTCTTCCAATAAGACAAATTATACACGCCCTGTGTAACTTTAGTAAAGCCAGTAAGTTCTGTAGAGATCTTCCTATCTTGTTTCGAAAACAGAACTGTGCTTTTTTGTTGCTTTTCCCCTGAAATCAGGAGAGGAACTTGAAGTGAGAAAACCAGCAAATAATCATTGTGAGTTTTTTAAATGTATCTGAATGGCTATTCTTATTTGTATGTGGTTATATCTTTCTATAAATGGTTCCTCAGGTATGCCTACTTTTTATTTTTTTAAACTATCTTTCAACCTAATATTTGAATCCTTTTCACTTTTCTAATTTTATGCTTTGTGAAACCTTATAGCCTGAGAACCCTTTGAGAGTAGTCATCATAGATCTAACAGAATACTTCTGATTTTTCTCACAGCATGAAGGTAAAATGAAGAAATGTTGAGATTCAGTGATGTTTTTCTTCAGAGGGCTACTTGAAATTACCAATGGAAAAAAATGTTGATCTGTGTTAGGGCTAAATATTGGCTAGAAAGGAAGTATTTTGATTACATTGTAATAGTATGAGATATTGCCTAAATAATGAAAGGCAAAAGGATATGGCCTCTTACTGTATAATCTCTTTGGCCATCAGCCAGAGCAGGAAATTTTCTCTAGGAGAGTGAAGGTATCGAGTAACTTGAAAAGTATTATATTTTTAGAGACACTAGCTGGATTTCACACTGCTTTCTAGAATTAGATTGTCACCTTAGAGAACAGGCTTCTTGTTTGAAAAGTGGTCTGCAGTCTAACTTTTTCTGTATTTATTTAAAATATACTTTAATTGGACAGAGAGAGGGGAAAAATACAGAATACCATTGTTTGAGGAAGGACCTTTATTACTAGTGAACAATAGTATCCTGGAATGTATACTAGAGAACAGCATATGCTATTCATGACTCTCTAGTGCAAATGTGTCACCAGAAAGACAAACACTGAAATGACATATTTGCAGTATTTCACTTAACAGAACTGATTCTTGGCACAGTCTGTGTCAGTAATAAATCCTGAAAAGAGCAGTGATGGGTCCTGCAATTATCTTCTGTGTCTCCTGTTTGTTGTAGCAAGTGAGTTGAATGGTTTTTTTAAGTCCTTGTGAAGAGACCATTGTATGCATCTATATAGCACTGGGGGCCATGGGGGGGGAGGAAGGGGAAGGCTCTCGATGGTTGGAGGGATTTCAATTCAGCCTTGAAAGGATTTTAGTTACTTACAGATCTTTAAAAGCACTGTTATTTAGTGTACAGAAAAAGGTATGCCGCTGAAATTTGAACAGTGAAATATGTTTTTGCTCAAGAGTTGGCCACCATTCTATTTATGGGGGCAAAGCTATCACACTTTGTTATTATGTACTAAATAACTTCCATTTCAGAAAGTGCACTTCAGTTGATAATGCTTGTGAAATGTCACTCCTTCTATAACATTTGCCATATGAACTGTGGGAGTGAT
Source organism: Psittacus erithacus (assembly GCA_009867235.2). Taxonomy (NCBI): domain Eukaryota; kingdom Metazoa; phylum Chordata; class Aves; order Psittaciformes; family Psittacidae; genus Psittacus; species Psittacus erithacus. The sequence goes on from WYDI02031398.1 coordinate 35,506, forward strand.
ATTTCCTGTGTAAGTGAAAGAGATTCAATCTCAATATTCATATGACTTGAAAAGGAACTGGTAGGATCCAGTGGGCTGGGGGTAATTGAGACTCAGACCCACAACTATTGTCTTCCATCAAGGCAGTCTGATCCCATCTCTTTCTGGAGTAGGATGGATGTTGCAGCAGAAGATGTCATTGGAGGGAATGTGGGATTCTTTCTTTCTGCTGGTCCCATGCAGGAATTCTACGATGAATAGCATGGAAGAATTGGCGTCAGTCATGCTAATACTGCATGCATTCTGATTCATGATGCCAGATACTGTAATGACATCGTATCATAAATTATTTCTTTGGGCGCATCCACACCTCCCTTAATTGTTTCTATCCTTTGAAGACCTGCTGATTATGGCTGCATTATCCCTTAACTTCAAAAGTCCCAACCAATTAAAAGGTTCTGGGAAGGATTTTGTGACAGCTAAGGGTGTGGGATTTTTTATTTTTTTCTTTTTAAGAGAGCAATGAGCAGAAAATTAGGTGTTCGGATTCCCTGAATTAAAAGAACATGCTGCCCAGTAGTATATGTATTATCCTGCCATTTCTTTAGGGCATATTTTGAAATTTGATACGGGCAACCTTTGTGCTAGAGATGTACCTTTTGCCACTCCTGTGAAAATCCACCCAGAGCTGGCCAAGTTGCAACCTGCAGTTCTTCCTGGGTTTATATATGGTTCCATGTTTGAGGAATTTTGCCCTATAGCAAAGATTATGTTCGTACTGGCAGTGTTTTTCTCTGAAGCACAATCCCAGCAGCCTAAAGCTGTCATGGACTGGTGGACTTACATGCTCTCCAATAATGTAATAACAGATAGCATGAAGAGAAGCTTTGGTCAGGAGTGTATGGTGCACCTAATATCAGAACTGATTGTCCGAAGAGGTTGCTACCGGGAGCTGTGAACAAACAGGGGAGCTGATCAGCCCTTGAGAACTGGGGGAGGAGGAAAGGATGCAATGCTTGAATAAGGAGGCTAGAACTGCAGTCCAGTAGAGATAGATGGAAGGATGTGGAGTACAAACGAAACTAAATGAGAGGTCAGGATGACACTGGGCCTGTGGTAAGAAAACTGAACGACACAGCTTAGGGCTGTCTAGACAGAAAGGTTAGATGTAGAAGGAGTGGGACCAGGATGGCTGAGGATGGTAGTGTTCAACTGTGTTGCTGGATATTTAGTAAGTCAGGAGTTTTCATGGTAGACTAGAAGGTTCTGATGAGTTCTGTACCTTTATGTGATGCCGTATGATAGAACTTACCTTGTTAGCTTGTTCTAAAAAACATAAAAATACTTTCAGTTATGAAGACTTACTGAAGTTAAAGTCGAGGACTTGTAATGTAGAAACTAAAGTTGCGCTTAAATAGTACCTTACAGTGTTAGCTATGTAATCACATTTCCCCCTATCCCAATATTATTAATCAGATGAAGGATACAATCAAGAAAGGATTTTTTTGTAGGATTATTAGCTAATTTGTTCTCAAGATGGAAAACATGTTGGTTTAACACTGAAAATTAAGCATGCTATTTGAGGTACTGAAGTCAGCATTTTAGCTGGAACTTGAAGTAATAGAAATGCTGCCTTAAATACATACAACATTATCTGTTCTCTGAAAAACCAGCTCCTAAATGTTTCAAATTGTATTTTGTAATCTCATTTGAAAAGCAATGATAACACCTTTTATCTCACATCTGAAGATGCTTATGAAGTATTCATGTGAAAGGAAATATAAAAGGCCACAGTGTATTAATAGTTCTCTTAAACTAGGTAGGTATTGTGTAGTAAAGAAGTCTGAATGTTGCTTGAAGCCAAAGCTATGGAAGAGATGGAACAGGAATGGGCATGGATATCAAGTTGAGAACAAGTGGAGAGAGGATGGATCCCTTTCAAACCCTCTGAAATTTACTCTTGCCCTACCTGTGCCATTAGCAATTGTTGGTGAAAGCCAGTAACAAACAGTCCCATCCTTTCTTATTACAAACACCATTATCTGCTCAAAGAATTCTCTCAAGTAGTTGTTTGCGATTTGGCATTTCCTAACATCTGAGTGCTTGACTTCTTAGCAATGCTTTTAACCTACTAGGCTTGTATGTAATGTGTAATGTTTTTTCTTTCCAAATGTAATACTGAAAGGTCAGAATCCTCAGTCATTGTTCACAAGATGCGTAAAGTCAGCTTCTCAGATGTACAGCTGCTCCAGCTGACTTTAAAAATAAAAAAATAATAATAATTTGTAAAACTGAGAATTCTTATTTAAACCGTGGGTTGGAATGATTAAAATACTGCACAAATTCTTCATACCCTTTGGAAAACATGAGGAATCATTCCTCCAAATCTGCTGAAAAACCAACAAAGATGTGCAAATAAAAATTTCTATTAAATAAGTGGTTGCAAGGCATGAGTTTGACATTCTTCAAGCACATAAAAACACTAAGTTTTACCTGTGGGGAGTATTTTATCAGCATATTTTTTATTCAGACAATAACCATTCTTATCAACCAGAACCAGGTTCAGTCTTGTTAATAGGATGAATTGGCAATGACTTCTGTCTACATAGCAACCAGCAAATATTGTTCCAGTGGTGTGGAGTGGCCAATGAGAGGCAGGGCACATTGGGGCAGCTTTGTTCACACCAATAGCACTGTACTGCAAATCCTTCTCCTGACAACCCCCTCCCCATTTCACTGACATGAACGTTTTTAGAGTATGATCTCATCTGCAAATTGTAAATACTTAGTGCTTTTATGACAGGAAAGTATTACAAAGTGCTGAGGCTTGCTTTAGGGAGAATTTAGGTAGGAAGCATTTTAATTTTTTTATCAATGACTTCTATTCACAAAAAATTATACTCTTAATTATCCTAACTTATTCATCACTTCAGTAAGAATTCATGTGTGCCTTTTATTTAAAGTCCTCACTGTCTTTAGGACCTCTTAGTCAAACTGCACTCCTCTGCCTTTTCTTGTTCATAAACAGGCAGTGACTGGAGAAAAAACCCTGATGACTCTTTACTACCCTTGTTTTTAAGCTTTTAATACCTGCCTCCTAATAATGCTTCTTAATTCTGCATTGTGTTGCTCAAGTGCCTTTACTTCACTCTCGATAGAAGAATAAACTTTGAAATACTGTATTGCCTGCTTTTCCTTTCACATTCTATTAACAGAAAATGTATTTCTTAATACAGAATATACTTAGAGCATCCAAAGAGATAAGCCATAAAGCTGAGCTAGAAAGTATGCCTTTTAGGGAACCAAAGGTGGCATAAAGTTTGGGGTGATTAAGTTCTAACATGTATGTTTGTGATTTATGACATTAGAGATTATTTCTTCTTCATAAGTTTCCCCATAACAGTCTTAGGTATGTGGAGACAAATGAGTGAAATGAGTGTTTGAAGACAGGAAAAATTGAGCATATGCAGAAAATGAGTCAGTAGCATCCTTGCAGGTAAAATAAAAACACTTTGTGCTTTCATATTCTTTCCTGGAGTAGCCCTGGAGGATCATCATGCTGCAGCTGATTTGTTCCAGAATTGCATATATTTGGTCTTTGAGAGACAAATGTTTAGTCACTCAAATAAAGTGACAAAACGGATTTGATCTACATGGTAGCGAGCTATCAAGTGATTCCTTTAATACAAAATGTGTGTCATCTTACAGCAGTAATTCTCCACTACTTCACTAGGGCTACTTAAAAATGATATCATTGTGTATTGCGCTTATACATGTTTCATCTTGACCTTTCCATAGAATGCTTACAGAAATTCAAGCCCTGAACTTCATGACTTCCTTTGGATCAAAACGGAATTGTTTTATTTTAATTAGCATTTGTAGTCACTGATTTCCACATTTTGATGACAGATTAGCATACCAGCAGAGTGATAAAATGAGATTAAAAGGTAGACAAACTTCTGTTTTTCTTAAGCATGGATGTTACAGAAGAAGAAAGGAATTTGATCATGCAATGTCCATAGATCAAGGATCTCAATAACAAATTTCCATGGTATTTCTTTTAAGCTATTTGTCGTTTACCTCTGTATTTGGATGTATTAGGAACTTAAATTATTGACTTGTTATGAACCATTATAGTTTCATAGCTACAGAAAGCTCCAGTGCCATTGAAATAAAAAAAGGCAAGTGTCATTGCATACTTAAACACTTCTATTATAGCCTTTTCCTTTTTAATTTTTTTTAGTGAAAACATTCTCATTTGCTTTGTTAAGCTCCAAAGGCATAAATAGGCCTTGAAGAACTGCATCGGTAAGACTGAAAGTTGATTCAGCTTATAAATGAGTAGTTATCTACCTATCATGAATTAACATTTTCCCTGGGCTCAGTAGAAACTACTAACAACTCCAGTCTTGGAAAAGATGTATAAAAGGAAAAATCCATAGTGAGTTGTTAGGTCTTTCTATGTTAATGTCCTTTTTTACTTTCTGATTAGAACTATTTATTACATGAAATCCCATCTCAGATTAAATCTTTATAATCTTATAAACTAATTCAGCCAAACTAATTGCAGTGAATAAGCTCAGCATACTTGAAGTAAATGTGTCTTTTGGAGCTGTGGGCATTTTGATGATTCGACTATATATCATACTGCCATACTTGAAAGTAGAGAGAAAGCAGTGTTTGAGCTTGAAAGAGAATTGGGTGATAGCTGTTGCTATTTCTGGATATCTCCTGTAAATAACAGTAGTAGCAGGTGCTGATGAGCTCCAATGATCTTATTCCTAGAAGGGCCTACATTCATTTGGAAGAGCTGAAATACAGTCTTTGTGCTTTTGTTGGCCAGAAGCAGCCAAATACCGCTGTTTAATATTGTGGTCTAGATATTTCCTGCCTCAAATTTAGAAACAAGCAAATAAAAGCCTTCCTGTGGGGAGAAGTAGAAGTAAACTTATAAAATAATCTGAAATCCAGTGAATATTAAATATTATGTGGAATAGGCATTGGATGCTGTGAAAATTTGCACTACTTAAAGTTGTTGGGTTTTTTTTCCCTTTTTGAAGAGAGAGCAACAGAGATTCTAGCATCCGTTTTATAGGATGAAGTCTGTGACTCAAGAGGGGTCTAAGGCCTCAGCTGAAAGGAAGCTACTGTGCCTTTTGTGTGTGTATGATATTTTTAAGATCAGTACCGCTATTGTCTATCTATGTGAGATACCTATTTTCTAGTTAGCTTTTTCAAAGTATTAATGTCCAGTCCATGAATATATCCCTCTTTTTTTTCTAGAGGGAATTGGAAGTCCCACAGCATAGCTGTGCTTGAGGGACTGTTTGAAGTTTTGTCTTCAGAAAGCAGTCAAGTAAGAAAGGCTGTCAGGTTCTGTGCTACAGGGAGAAAGGGGATAGTGTTGACTTTGTAAGCATGTTATTAGCCAGGAGCTCCCAGTTGAGCAAATGAAAGATTGTGTTGCTTCTGTCAAACCCAAAAGGTTGCGCTTCAGTAAGACCAAAGCATCTTGTTAGTTTGAGACAACAAGGGTTGGAACAGGATTGTAGAATATGCTATTTCGTTTTCTGTTAGCCCAAAAAGAAAAAATCTTATAGCAAAAGACTTTCCATGGCAACATTATTGCTAGTCATGAAGAAACTTAGAGAAAACACGAAGACTTGATAGCCAGCATTCCTTGTTTTCCACATTGCATAGAAGTGATCTTGGCCAGACCACTAAACACATGTCTTGGTGCTTGTAAATATGTGGGTGTGAGAGTGTGTGTTAAAATCAAGAGTGGATGAAATCTACAAGGGAATGAGTGAGTAAGTGAAGTCAAATTACCTGGAGATGCTGTAAATGCTGTTTCATCTTCTGTAAGGCTTTGCACTGAGTTTTGTTATACTAATTTCTTACACACCTACCTAAAAATTAGAGGGAAGCATTTAATTTTAAGTGTGCGCAGCTAAGAAAAACATACTGAAATTTCATCTCAAGAGTAAACGGAAAGCTGAAAAAGAAGTGTTAATTTGATGCGCATCCTTCTGTACGCATGCTCATACAGTAAAGAAAAAAACCCATCTATACCACCAACTCCATGTTGCACAGCCAGATCACTGCAGCCAGAGAGGGAAAACACTGCACAGTTTTTAGGATAGTCATCTTTCCAAACTTTTGCAGTAAAATACGTTAATAAATAAAATCAATACTGTAATCTGTAGCTAAGCAAATCTTGTGATCATAGAACAGCATAAATGATCATGTCTCTCACCCAGCTTTTGTGGTATGGTGACATGTCTGATATTTCACTGAAGCATCTCACAGGCTACAGAAGGTCACTGCAGGAATAAACTAACTTGCGTATTCTGTGAAATAGTGAAGAATGTGTCTTAGACTGATAAAAATGAATATTGATGAAGAGTAGAAAAGATAATCAACTGATAAGAATGTAAAACAAAGTTCTGCTGGGCAGACTGTAGAAAAAGCTACATTGATGTAGCTGACCATTCCAAGTCAGGCAAAATTCATTTGAAAGACTGGTTTGTATTTTATTTGACTGGCTTATTGATTGTCACTTCTGATGCTTCTCACATGAATATTTGAAGGTATTTCTAAATCCCTCACAAATTTTTGTTTTAAGATAAATAACCTTTTACATGAGAATATTTTAAGTTGAATAGTTTAAGTTGGCACTTCACTCTAGTAGGATCTAGAAGGATTCTTTCTCTTTCCTCCATGAGTAAGCCAGGAGATGATATGTTTCGAATATTTACAGTTAATAAAATATTTCACAGGTGTCATGGTGCCCAGCCACGCAGTCTCTCACTCACTCCCCTCCTTCCTTCCTCAGCTCCTGGAGGGATGGGGAGGAGAATCGAAAGAATACAACTCCCACAGGTTGAGATAAAGAACAGTTCAATAACTAAGGTATAACACAAATCACTACTGCTACCATCAATAATAACAATGACAAGGGAAATAACAAGGGGAGAGAATACAACGGCTCACCACACCAACACCCAGCCTGACCCCCTGCAGTCCTCTAGCCCTTCCAGGGAGCTGCCCCCAGTTTCATCCTGGGCATGACATGCTGTGGTACCTCTTTGGTTAGTTTGGATCAGGTGTCCTGTGTCTGCTTCCTCCAGGCTTCCCCTCCTCCCTGGCAGAGCATGAGGCTCAGAAAGTCCTTGGTCAGTCTAAACATTCTAAGCAGTAGCTGAAAACATCGGTGTTATCAGCAATGTTCCCAGGCAGAAAGTCAAAAACACAGCACTGCACCAGCTGCTAAGAAGAAGAAAAATGCTCCTGCTGAACCCAGAACAACAGATCAAAGCTTATAAAGCAGATGAACATTTGTGAATAAACTTTGATGTCAAGTTATACAATTAGTTTGGTGACAGGAGAAAATAAGCCTTTTGTTCTAACAATTGCTCATTGCATCTTCAGGCAAATTTTTTTTTGTTCTCAGGATGAACAAAAGCATCTATCCAAAGTGACACCAGCAGAAATGAAACGCAGCTTGGTTATGCTGTAATAACTCCTTAATGACTGTGGAATTGCTTGTTCTGAATATCATAGAGTCAAGCTTAACTGTTGAGGTTACGATTTTGTATCCATTTAGCCAGAACTGTCCTGTTCACTCATCATTCAAGCAAAATGAGCTAGTGTAGATGGTTCCTTCATGGGAGCTCAAGATGCAGTTCCCATTTCTCTTGTGAAAGTAGTTCACATCTGGGAACAGTGTCACTAGTCCTTTGTCCTCTGATTATTTCCTATGGGTTTAGATATTTATTTTTTCTCTAAGGTATTTTTGTACTTTAAGGTGATATCTTACAGTCTCACTTTACAAAGACAGTTTGCATTGCAGTAAATCAACTTGCTGTGGAGTTAGCGTTTATGGTGTAAGAGCAGCAGAGAACTTATACAGCATTCTGAATTGGTGCCAAATAATTTGTTATCTATGTGTTTCTTAATAGTGACGTCTTTGGCTGATTGTATGGTAACATTAGCTAGCTGCGAATTGCTACTTATTACTAAACATGAGAGCACCCATTTCAAGGAATACTTCAAGGATGCTAATGGAAACTGTTGGTGTTTAGTCCTCATGTTAAAATGAAATGTACAATATAGTAATCAATATACATAGGTTCTACTGCATTGTATTTGAAAAAGGTCAGTATGTATTGTCACATTTCATTTGATTATCCTTCTAGCTGTTGTAATATCAACCTTTTTCCTTTCTAGTTATGGCTGAAAAATGACAGTCCAATCTCTAGAATTACCATTCCCATTAGCTCATGTTATGAGAAATAAAATACTAGATGACGCCTCTTAGAAAGGAAAGCTGCAAGCAGGTGTCCTGAATTTAGTTCAATTTTTAGTTTCATCCTAATTTCATTAGTTCTGCTAATCATCCTAAACATTCATTAGTTCATGGCTAAACATGGATAACACCAAAGTTCTAAGTCCTACAAAGAGCTAAGAAAGTTTCTTAGCCGTTTGTAGTTCACTTTATTCTCCTTGTAGCCTTGATTTTGTGTGTAATGTATCTGTGAACATACTGATCTTTATACCTAGCACATTTTTTTAATTTCACTTGACATTCAGAGACTTGTTGATACCATTTTGCCAGGTTGAAGGTCCTGAGGCATAACACCTTCATGCTGTACTGTCCTTGCTCAGCAGAGGGACAGACACTGCTCGGACACCTCTGTACTGCACTCTAGTGTACGGTCTGGATATTTCTCCCCCCCCCCCGACTCTCCGTAATTCAGTTGACATTTGGATGGCTAGGGTTTTCTTCCCCCTCCCGCCCAGTTTTGATACAGAATGACAAATATTAAAGCAAAATGTAATACTCTGTGGTTTGCTTCCTCCTTTGAGAGTCATCACACATTGAAAGAGGGTTTTAGTGACTTTATGTTAATAAAGGGAAATTCAGACTGCTTGTTTTCAGTAGTATGCTGATGCTTTCAGGAATTTAAAGCAGCTGTTCAGAATTAATCACTTAGATGAAGAGTTCTATATTTACCGGCTTAGCTTTGAGGTAATGTTTGCCTGTACTTAGGTGCTTAGAAGGATCTGACATTTGAGTCGTTTGAGCTTATCTTTGTATTTCTTTGACAAGGGAATGATAGCAATAGTACTACCATATGCTTTACAGTGATAGTGAGCTATCTAGAACATTTTCATGAGAATCTATATTACAAAAGAGGTGTGAAATGCAATGGAAGAGCATAATAACTACTGATGGAGTTAGCATTAGTGCACCCGCAGTCTGTGTCTAGCAATCCTATGGCTCCTGTATGTGTTATCAAATTCTGTCCAGAGTGTACGTAGTTGTTAAAAAATAGAACTAAATTCAGATCAAAATCAAAATTATTCCTCTTGTTTCTCTAGTGGAGACCTTAGAACATACATTTCTATGTTTTAGCAATTTTTTTTTCAGGTTACACAAAGTGGGGTTGAAAAAAAGTTTTGTATCAGCAGAAAGTATTCTTATGTCCTGTTCTTGTTAAGCAATGTGAACATAAAGCAAATGACTTTTATTTCATATAAATAGTTAAATCTCATGTGCAGTTTTACAATCTGTACACATATTGAAAGGAAAAGTCTTGTCCTCCTTTTTAAAAGGAATGCAGCATTAACTGTGAGCTGCTACCAAGAATTTGCTATAGAGATACCCATTTTGCAGTTCCCTTTCAGTAATTGCCTCTTGAATAAATGTCAGCTGTAGCTGTAACATAAAACAAGTTCTTGAACCTCTTGACTTCATGATACAAGTTTAATAATGGATGTGAACTATCTATCTTACCTATTGGTTGGCATCTGTTCTTGTTTTTCTAGTCTCTCTTTTCTAGTTTGGAACACAGAAAGGAAACCAGAAAAGCTTCTTTGCTTTTGAATGTATATTTACAGGGAAGACCTGCAATTTTAGTACCCAGACAACATAATGCTTGTAAAATTAAGACTGCAGTTTGAGGTCCTTTACGTGGATCATATCATGACCATTAAGTAGTTTAAAGTATTCATAGTCTTGTCCAGTACTTCAGTTGTACACGTAGGTGTCCTTGCAACAGAGAAGCTGTTGATGGAACCATAGTGGCACAGGGAGACTTAACATGGCTTACCTGTGCTGTTGGCTACTTTGCGAAGTATGTAAACCATCTATAGAAAATGGAGCATTATTACCTAGCAAGCTTTAATTTTTGTTTGAGGCTTGTGCATAATGGTATCTCTCTGCCTTCGCCAAGTCAAGGGGCCAGTGTTTGGAATTGTGTAAACATATAAGCAGCAAGTAAGTGTAAATTTATTCCTACATGCATGGATGGCTGCAACAAGTAGTAAGAAACCAAAATTAGTGATATGTGTTATAGGAGTAGGCAGGAGCAAAGGGAAGCAAAAGGAATGATAAGTTTTTCATGAATTTACTGCATGCTTAAAATGAAATGCCTTACATTTTAAATGAGGAATTGTCATTTTCAGTGGTATCCAAGGGGGTGGCTGTGAGCGAACTTTGGCAAACGCAGATGCTCTGTCTGTGTCCCAAGAGCTCTGACTGGCATGTGGCAATGGGATGTTACTTCTGGCCCTGTGTGGGCTTGGTGATCTGCTGAGTCCCTGGCATACCCATCTGCATAGCAAAGATCTGTGAAGACATCAAGGACTTGGCAACATTGTATGTGTCTTAACAATACAACAAGCCTCGATTTGCCAACAGGTATTGCTGCATGAGCTCATTTACTGAATGCAGAAAAAAAAGCCAGCGTTTCTGTGAGGGGAGAAAGATAACTTCTTGCCAGCTGCATTACTCATTAGTCCTCTTAACCTAGCTTAACCCTTTTGTGCACAGTGAAGCTATGAGGGAGCAAGGAGTGTTAGAATGCTTTGTGGATGCTTTTTGCATTTGTTCATCAGCTGCTATAGAGCAGCTGGCCATGCTGCAAGAGTGAAACTTTAAGAATGTGTTTCCAGATCTGCTTGGGCAGTTTGCCATCCAGTTTGTGAGGCTATTGTTGAAGGTATGCAAGGATCACGAATACTGCACTGGAGAGCAGCAGGATATCTGCTTGAGACATTTGTGACAGTGTATGCATGGAGTATGCATTTTTTCACTATAAATTCTGCTTGCCATGCAGTTAGCTCAGAGCTTGCATTGCAGAATGATGTGAAGTGTGATCAGGTTCTAGCATGAAACACGTGCAGTCTCTGTGCTTTTTTTTTTTTTGTATATTGGTTACTCGTGCTTATACCTTCTGGCATATTTTTGCATATGAACAGAGTGCAACTACCTTGTCAAGTAACATTGAACTGAAGGAAGCATGTCGATAGCAGGTCATCTCCAAATGCAAGCCAAAGGGGTATTAAGTATGCATGATAGACAGTTAAAGAGCAGACTGTGGCCTCCTGCCGGGTACCTCCATTCTTCCTGCACAGTTTTCGGACTTCCTGCCCTACCTGCCACTAGTGCTGTAACTCATCCCTTGGCTGTGCCTACTAGGGCTGAGGGGCAGTCTTTCAGTTGACAGCATTATCTACACTTTACTTAAGCCCACCCAGGTGAGAAAGCACATCTCTGGGGAGCAGGTGTGAGCAAGTAATAAGGGTTCTGGGTCCTGTTTTAAAGGGCCATTTAGGAAGAGGGCACAGCAGGAGAGGTGGGGATAAGGTACATGCTTTAGGCATAGTGCACTAGAGGTAAGGTGTCTCAGCTTCTCCCATTTAATGATCTGCTTAGCCTTTGCTATGTCTATGGCTGGTCTACAAGAAGTGGCCTTCTGTGGACAAGACTGTCCTCATATAAAAGCTTCAGTTCAAAAAGCTCCTCTGATGTACTGTGTATATTAATTGCTCAGACGTGTATATTAATTGCTCAGACATGTGTATATTACATTTTCACCAACTCTTTTCCAGGTATCCTGAAACTTCCTTCTGTGTAAAACTTCACAAGCTCAGCTTTGTCATAGATATACTTTACATGGAATGAAGTTAGGAAAGCTTATCTCTTCAAAATGTAAAACCTATAATCAAGACATGGCAGTGTTCCTGTTTCAGTGATTTTGTTTGTTCTTTCATCTTGCCACCACCAAATACAAACGCAGAACTCAACTGAATAGCCTCAATTGTAAGAGCATGGGATTTCAAAGGACTGTAGAAAAAGCTAACCCCATGTATGCTATCTCACTGCAGGAAAAGCATTGGAAGTGTGTCAGCAGCAGAGGGTTAGACAGCCTTTTTCTGTAGAAACCATGATCTTAAAGAATCCCAACTGTTTAGGAAAGCTTGCCTTCGGGATGTAGCTCCACAGCATTTGAAAGTGATCTCCTTAGTGTGGCCACACTCCAATCCCAATTTCTCTTCAGCTGAATGTTTCTGTCTCTTTCTGGCATAATGAACTGGAGGCCAGTTTCAAACAGAATTTATCATAAGTAGAGATTTCAAAGCTAACTACTTAAAGTTTCTGTTAAAGTAAGAAACCAATCTTAATACACCTGCTGAGCTTAAGGCTTCTTTGTTGGTGTAAATCGTTACGCAAGATTAGTATTTTGTTTGTCCAGCTGCCTATAGAGTCACCTTTGTATATAGTAGAGCAGAAGGATCGATGTCAGCACAGTTTATAATGTTTGGTAGCTAGGGGGCATAGAAGGGATTGCAAGGGGCACATTTTGGGTTTGACACTGATGCTCTTATGGGGAAGAGAAAGTGATTTATGTAACACAGCTTTGTAACATGTTAAGGGGGCATAAACATAAATTATGCATATCTGTAAGAAATCTTCCCAGAAGAATAGCCTGGGATTTATTGCTTGTAAAATTAAAATGTTGTATGTATAAGGTGGATTGGATACAGGTAAGAAATCACTTTCTGAATTGGCCCAAACTAACTGGTAATGTTTAAGGAACATTTATAAAACAGTGCTCTGTGCCACTGCAAGTAAAATGAGCCTGAGGGAAAACCGTATCCAGAATTTGGGATAATTTGGCTTTGCAAAGGGGCACAAACTTCGTATGTGGGGTGGGTCTGAAAGAAAAACATCTTCAACCCTCTTCAAGGGTAGAGGTAATACTTTATAAGTATTAACATGGGATAAACATGGTTACCATTACTGCTAACTGTGTGGTGTTCCTTGGGAAAGGCAATATGCACTTGAAGAAGGGGCAGTTCAGATATATGTGTCTTAATCTGCAAATCGGTGGGTTTTTTAGACAGTAGATTGGAAATCAGGTATAACTCTTAAATGGAAAAAAAGATCTATTATAAAACAACATAGCTGTTTTGAAAACTGCATGTAAGAAGCTGTTACGTTCCCTAACACACGCAGAGAAAGCTGGGAGGATCAGCAATTAAAGGGAAAAAGCTGGGGCATGAGATAACAACAAATAGCCTTTACATTGGAATATATATTTTTAAACAGACAAACTAACAAAAACCAAGTGTATTGCATGTTGCTTCTTAAATTGTTATATGTTTTAATAGACTGATATTTAATAATAGCCTGATTTTCTGAAAGGGCTGACTATTTTTAATATTTTAAAAATAGTGTTTTGATGAGCAAAACCTGCTCTGGGTACTTCATAACACAAAACATCTGAGGGTCTACAGAAAAACCTGAATTTTAAAATCCCATTAAGGAGTGAAAAAAAAAAAGGTTGGGTACAGCTTTGGTTACTATTGGCTAGAAACACTACCAAATCCATGCATCAGCATTCACATACACCTCCTTCTTCAAGGTTTCAGCAATGCATTAGAAGGGGAATAGCACTGTGTGGTAAGCATGACTTTTGCTGTTGGTTTGGGGGGCAGGGGTGTGGGGTGTTCTTCATTTTATTTTATTTTTTAATCTACCTATGATCTCATTTCCTGAACTCATTTTCCTCAGGACTCAGGAATAGAAATATGTGGTTTACCTCAAGTTACTTTTGAAGAATTCCTGCTGCACAGTTAATCCGCTTGAATAGCATTTTTAAGATATTTCAAATCATGAAAGGGGATTTGTCCCAGAAGTAGGTGAAGCAGGCAGCCTGGTAAAACTCAGCCTTCACTCCACAGCTATCCAAACAGCCAGAACAAGCTTGATTCTGTATAAAATGCAATGACTGATGTTCAAGGGAGGCCTGTTCCAGGCGATGCGTGAACTGGGACCCCCTTATGGTCTAATCAGCATCTCTGCTAGGTGATCTATTGGGAAGTTTTCTCCCACCCAACCTAATCCTCAGAGTTTGTGCCAAAATGGCTTTTCTGGAAATAATTCTTAAAGACATTGAAGAGTTTATTTTAAAAAATTTTCTATGTTGACTCCAAAGTTAAAGAATATCTAAAGGGTATGTAAACAAATGAGATTTCCTTAAAAAAAGAGAAAGAATTAGATATACTTTGGCTAGGTTATTTAAATGTACTTTTAATTTCATTTTCTGCTGATAACAATACTTCTTTTATGAAAGTATTAATTTCTAAGTTATTTCTATTCCTTCCTCTATATCAAATATAATTTCTGTTTTTTCTGTTTCATTGGTAATAAAACCATTTTAACTTTCCAGAAAAATGCAGCTTTTTAATATAGAGTATTTCTCAAAATTTAATGTTATGAAAGCTTGAAAAGGAAAAAATGTGGTCACCTTTGTAACTTACTTACAAAAGACCAATAGTGATAGAAAGAGATTTCTTTTTGAACAATTAGACATACATGTTGTTTGTCTTTTTGCGGATGGACATAGATTTTTGACTTATTTAAATGCTCCCCTTATTTAACATAAAGCATTGGTACAAACACTTCACACTTTCTGTTACTAGTAAATCAAAGGAATCCGATGGGCTTTTATGAAAACAGTCTCAGTATCATGGCTGTAAGAACTTCTCAAGTATTGATTAATGTAACATCAGAACCCAGAAAATGGGTGATGAATGTTAAATTGATTAATTTATTAATTAATAAAATGAGAATTTAAAAATACTGGCTGATTGTCAACTGTGCTGGATACTTTTACTGCTTAGTAAGCACATCTTGAAAAAAATGCAGCATTTTTCACTTGGCTTAAACTAATCGCTGTTTCATTAAAAAGAGGTTGTTCTTCCTATTTTAAAGCTTTGTGGTTGCTGGTTCTCAACCTGCTGTTCACTGAGAACAGAAGGGTTTATTGTATGGTGAGGAGGGCAGGATGTTTATAGTCGTGCAGGGTTTTGATGGAAAAAAATCAGCTTATTTTTTTAAGCACTGTTGTATGACTTTCAGTGTATGGCAGTTCCCTTGCTGTCAGTTAAAAAATTGATCAGTTCAAGAACTGAATCTTTAAGACATGAGAAAACAGAGGGGCTTTCCTTCCCAGCTTAGCTACACTTTATTTCTTAGAATCATAGAATGATTAGGGTTAGAAAGGAACTTAAGATCATCCAGTTCCAACCCCCCTGCCATAGGCACCTCACATCAGACCATGTTGCCCAAGGTGCTGTCCAACCTGGCATAATGACATAAAATAAAATTAGGAAAAACTTAAAAAAAGAGAGACCAGGGGTAGAACTAGGGAGGACACTGAAGGTTACCTTACAAGAGCTGCAGCAAGTTTTAGGGGTAGTTTGTTATTTTTTACAACTAAATCTGACCCCTTTCTCTAGCCCTATTCTGGATTTATAATTTCTCATGAAAGGAAGAGTATAATTTTCTTCTTTAATGCTTTGAAAGCTTTCACTTTTTTGTGAAAATAAGTATGTGCATTATCCAGAAGGAAGTACTTAGGTTTTTATTTTCTGACAGAATGTAATGGAGAATCATTACCTATTTCCACACTCTGTATGTTCTCTCAACATGAGAATGAACTAAAACTGCAGATAAATAGAAGCATCAGAGAAAGCGTGATATTCTCAAACTCTGTGTCAGTTAAGAAGAATAATTCCCATGAGCTATAGCCTCAAGCAGAATAACCCCAATGTATGAATCATGTGGACAATGCATGAATTAAACAAGTGGATGAGTTGAGTTTTAGAAATGCTTGATTCCCCTCAACTCCACCCTACCATTATCCTAGTTCTTGCATCCTTTTAAGGTGCTTTTATATTTAATCCCTCAGCAATTTAAATGGAACTTATTTCAGGGCTGATTATTATATACTTAGCCTGAGATTACAATGGATTCAATAAACAAACAAAAGAAATAAATGATACTTTAACTCTGCTAACAAATACTTCAGCCATTTGACTTGTTTCAGCTTGGGATGCCTTCATGGATTCCCCCCTAAAAGTAAATAAATGTTCATTGAAATCAGATGTAGCAACCGATTTGGAAAGTAATGGTTATTAAAATGGTTCTTGGGCCTTTTAGTCTTTGGAGAATTCCTGTTTGCATCTAAATGATTGGTGCCAACTCTACAGGATTCTTACATTCTTCCAGTACTCTGGAATATCATTCATGTGGTTTGACTGACTTTCAGGCTTACGTGCAGATGAGGAGGATTTTTATTTGTGTAGTAGTAACAAATACCACTTCATGTTATGATGCAGCTGTAAAGCATTTGGAAAACCAAACTTGTCTGAATGCACACTGTCAGTGTGCTACAGATACTAAACCTGAGGGCATTCTGCCTGAGGCTGTAGCTTGTATGTAACATTCATTTTAATAGGTATTGTGTTTGAAAAGTTTGTAATTTCTTTGAAACTTCAGTTTAGGTATGATACTCATTCTGACCTTGGGTTGTGCAGAAGAGATCGCATTAGTTAGTTTATTCTGAGATATCTGAACACATCCCTTTATATTCACAGCCTATAAGGCTGTTCCTCATACCTTGTTCATCTCTGCTGCTTATATAGAAGTGAGTTAACAATGTAAATAGAAACACTAGAGACCACACAAACAGAATTATGTATGTACTTTTTTCTTTCAAATAAGAAAGATTTCATGAAAGGAAAGCATAATTACAATTTCAATTTCCTCTGAGTTTGATGATATTTTTTGTGAAAGTTTATTCGACCTTTTGGGGAGGGAGAAAGTTATTACATTATTCTTCTAAGAGACAGGGAAGACTTGAGAACAATACAGTAAGTCTCATTTTCATAAATGTCTGATTGCTCTTTAGGCCCTTTTTTGACATGAAATGATTTCAGAACATGCAGATACTTCACACATCATCTTTACAGAGGAAAAAACTCCTCTAAACCTATGCCACAGAAACACTTCCCCTTTTTCAAACACAAATCTTCAGGAGCAGTGGAGAGGGTGAAGATCAGGAAAGGGCATACTTTGGGTCGGAAGTGACAAGAACCATGGAGTGGCTGTATGGATAGAAAAAGCAAAACTTTCAAATGTTTTCTGAATCCAAGATAAACACGGCATGGGTCATCATTTGAACAGTTCAGGATATGTAGATGCTAAAAGGAAAATATTTGAATTGAGAAAATACAGGCTGTCTGACCTTAGTGTTCTAGCTTCTTTCAGGTCTTGTTTCTTTTATTAGATTAGATTATAGCCCTTGTTTTGCAAGTGCTCCCTATGTCCAAACACTGTGTGATTTTTACTGCTGAACACCAAATTTATAGACTATAGTGGGAACACATTTGTGTGTATAGAGTACAAGATACTAAAATTGTTCAATGGCCCAGTTTACCTGAGCTGTCTAGTAAGTGCTCAAAAGAAACAAATTTTTTTCCTCTTAATACATGGCTTTATTTTATTATACTATAATTCTGGGAGGAAAAAAATTCAGTATGATGGCTTTTTCATGCAAACTGTCCAGGAGGGTCTGCCATAACCTCTCTGAATGGGCCTTACTGTATAGTAATAGGAGAAAATCTTGCTTTTTAGAAGTTATTACCTGTAATCAATTCTGACATTACACATTCAATCCTTAAGGAATCTTTTAAATCTCTATTACTTTTTGCTGATTATGTTTTCTGATGCATGTGTCCTATGCTTCAGGAATTACTATAGCCATCTGGTCTAAGCAGTAGCCAGTTTATGACAGCTGTATCTTACCAGTCAAAGTGTCACTACCACGAAGTGTCTCATTTCTGTGTAATGAGATTGAACTTTCAGTGAAAGAAAATGTAATATATATCTTTTCTTTTCCTTCCTTCCTTTCTTAACTGGAAATGAAAACAGTTGAAAAACAAACTGAATTCTGATAAATATTCATCAGAATTTGAAACCTGAAGCTGAATTTTTTGTATGCAGAAAATAAGATGTTATCTGGAGCACGTAACTGCAAGTTAGCAAATATACAGCTGTTGCAAGTTTCATAAATGGGATAGGGTTACATTATGTTTGAGTTAAATAACAATGTTCAGTAACAATGCATAAATAACAAATCATTTATGCAGCTGAGACCCCTGAAAAATTCAGTATTTTAATTCAGTAATTACTCAAAAATAAACAATCCCAGGTATTTTTTTGTGCCTCATGTCTTTGTCATCTGTGACAAGAATAACAAGAATGTCATATCTATATTAGTAATGATTTGCTTGATGGATAAATGTTGTGGAATATCAGCTACTGAACTACTCAACCATACTTTGTCATATCTCATTTGAGTTTTTGGTTGTCTGGGTTTCAGATTCTTCTGAAAGCAGCATCACAGGTTTGGGTCTGGTTATGACAGAAGTGCTCAGACAAAGGAAAGCAGGTGACAGCTCTCCACATTACTTTTTGTTTGCTTGCTTTTTTTGGTGTTTATTTTGTAGTTTTGTGCGTTTGCTGAATCCGTGTTCTTTTAGGACTGTGCTGTTTCATAATAGCAAATCAGATTGAAATGTCTGGACTAAGACTGGGTTTTGGACTAACCTCTTCGTCTGGAGACTCAATTGCAAATGAAACTCAATGTGGGCTTATTGTTGTCCACTTGAAGCATATGTTTTTCAACTTAGAACTGTAATTAGCCAATTCAGCAAATTCAGTGCAGCTGATGTTCAAGATGGGATGAGGTGTGGACTAAAGGCCCTTAGGTAATCTTATCTGTTCTTGATCTTTTCTTGCCTGTGAAATCTGTCAGGTTAAATTTGGGCTGGCAAACCTCAAGACAGTAAAGGAAGCCAAGCTCTATAATGCTACCAAAGAGTAAAGTACCCACAGAAAAGTACATCACAGTAGGGCTCAGTGAACTTCCTGATACAGAACTTGGATTTACTGTAACTATTACGGTTTTACAATATATTGAGATTCTGTCTCTAGTGAATATGCAGGAAGGCAAACTTAAATCATCATGACTTCCTTTCATTCCAGACGGTTTCTATAGGCTTCTGAGATTTACCTTCAACATAGAGTGTATTTGTAGTTTTAAAATTTATCATAACAATTGTTTTTGCTACTAGCTTTGGAAAAGTACTGTAATTTCTTTCATGCAATGGGAATACAAGGAAGTGTATTATATCAGTTCTATAAAACCTAAGCTCCTATCCAAAGCTCCATTAGTCTTTCCTTTAGGGAAAAAAGGTAGGTCCAGAAAAAATGCTGACCCTGGATCTATAGTCTGATTTATAATGTCGCACTCACTGTGGAGCAAAGTCTTGTGTAAGCAGGTGGCTGGTTTATGCCATCATTGTTGAAACCGGCATGCCTGAGTCTTAATTTCTATCTCTTTTCTCCCTTTCCCACTTTGATTTCTGGTGTGAGTATTTCAGAACTATTCATTGTGGAAATTGACCAGTTTTGCTTTTCTAAAATAGGTAGTACCAGGTCAGATGGCTCAAAATCTTGGGCTATTCTGCATGAGATATAATTAAATCCGAAATTGCTATGACCTTTCTTTTATTATCATGGTTCAATTAAACCTTTTAAAAATCAATGCTCCTCTGTGAATTACTACTCTTTGATGGATATAGTACACTAAAAGTATAAATGGTATTGTGTTTGACTGTAATATTTTGAGGGCACTTGCTTGAGACTGAAGCCCTACAGGGTACAATAAAGATACCTCTGAAATTTTAACTGATCACAGAGCGTGCTTCTAAGTGTATAGGTAGTTTTGGGGGTTATCATATTAATTCAACAGAGTCCAGATTAAATACAAGTAATAAAAAAAAAAGGAGGTTATCACTAATGATTTAGTATTTTGCCTTAAATTTGTTGTTCACTTATTCATGATGATTGCTAAGAATTTTAAACCCCCACACTTATTGGAATCAATATTCTAAGGCTTTTTACAAACCCCCTGATAATAGTTGCATTATAACTTTCTGATTATCTAGGAAGGAAGCCTTAATTAGTCATTGTTGTTCTGTGGGATTTTCTTGTTTGTGTTGCGCTGTGGCTGTTGATTTTTTTTGACAGAGTACTTTCTGAATGTGGAATTTGTTTAGGAAAATGTCTGAAAAAGTAGGGTGAAAATAAGCTATGTAGAGACTTTTATATTCTTATTTCAGCATTATATTTTAAAGTTGCAACATTTGCCATTTTAAAAATCACATTAAGCAGTACCTAGAAATACCTGCGACTGGAATTTAGGAACTTCTGGAAAGGAAAATATGATGCAATTTTTTCTGACACATAGTGAACTTCAGTAGCAGTTTCTGTTTTTTCTCTCCAGTCTGCAAACAAATGCACAGTGTGAAATGTGCTCTGGCTTTGCTATCATCAAGTAGATTGTTACTAAATCATGCGTCTCATGACGTGTCCTTGTAAGTGTAGAGCTCTTCAGTTACAGTTTAATAGCACAATCAAATGAGCTGCAAGTCACATTGGAATTTTTTTTCTACCTACTCTTGAGATCAGAATCTTAAGGTAGAGACACTCTCAGTACATGCGATAAGAGCAGAGAATGAGGGGAGACGGGTTCACTACATTACTTCCTTCGTGTTATTTTTGGATATGACTAGCATTCCTCCCCTTACACACACCCTCTTTTCTCCCCTGCCCCCATCTCTTACATGCATTACAAGCTCATACAAACACTATCACGTACTCCGAAGCAAAAGCAAGAGCAACAGTTGGACTGAAGCCAGAGGACTTAAACTCCGCTTCCTCATTGCCAGCAGGCTTTGTTCTTTGGAATCAGTCAGAACTAGGGAGAACGTCTTCACTGCCGACCGTGAGTGGCTGGAATTTGGTAGCTTGGCTGTCTATTAATTTTTTCTGTGCTCTTCTGCGAACTAGGCTGAATTTAGAGCAGCAAAGCTAAGAGACGGGGGTAGTCAAGAAATAAAGGATCCGGAGACCAGCTTTTTTGAGGGGGGTGGGGGTCCATCTCTTCTGCAGCGGTAAGTGCCAGCATTAAATGTGTATAAAGATGCAAGGAACAATAAGGTGCTTTAGCTGTTTTACTACAATAGAGGAGGGGAAAAAAGTACATGAGTGAGTTATACAGTGTGTGCTCAGTTATGGTGGTTTCGGAATAGTGCCTAGCAGTAAAATATTCCTCATTTCTCCCTTTTCATAAAGCACTGTAAGAATTTATGTATTTTAGCAAAATTCCTAAGTACCTGTACAATTCTGTAAAGCTTTCTAAATGTCTTTATTATCAGGTTGTCTGTAAATCTGTTTTGTCTTAAACCACAAATAGTACAGAGTAACTTTAACTGGCAGAGTAACCCATTTGCTCTAAGTGCAAGAGCTGAACCTGGGAAGTATCACAGAGGATACGAATAGAACTGAAGTTCAGGGGCATGGGGGAGTGAAAAGGGATGAGAGGCTTCCTAAGACTGTTTAGGTTATAGGAACCAAAAATAAACTTGTTTTAAATGATTGGCATGCATTCAGAGAACACACACCTCCTCCTCCCCTCCACAGCATTAGGAGCCAAGGGAATCTGTGTTTAAAAACAAAAAGCTTTAAGGGTCTACTATTCTAGGGCATGCAAGTGAAAGCTAATGTTCAGTAGAAAAGAGTGTATGCTTGCATAAATGACTCAGATTGAGGAGAGGAATTGCAAAAAGAAACTTGGTTTTCTTCCAGTAAGCAAAATTAGTTGTTCTTGCTTTATAGGAGTGTTAACACTGCTGCCTTTTAAGTTTGCTAGCAGAATGGATTGTTTTGTCTCAAGGATCCTTTTTTTATATCTTCTTGTCTTGTCTTTAGAAAAATTTTTATAATGATCAGCACAACAGCAGGTTAACCCAAATGCCTTGGTTTCAGAAATGCCATCTAGCTGTCAAAGGAAATTCACTGTTGGGACCCACTTGTTTTAAAGTTACTGATAAGCCCTGCTATCAGCATGCTATTGTGTCTTGCTACATGGGTTATCTTAATAATGTGATAAATAACAAACCCTTGAAATTCGAAAGTTCGACTGTATAATAAGTTTGACAAAGGGGGAAAGACCAGATGATTGAATGTACTCATATAACAACAGAGCTGAAAAGGGGAAAGCTTTCTTTTCTCTTTCCTTAACTCTGGCTTCATCAGGTACTTCAATTCACCTAGTTTGTGTCAACAGGGTACCCTCCCCTTACCACCTTATTAACTGCTGGTTATCAGGGTGAATCTAGTCACATGAAAAATATGCTGAATGAGCAAATGGGTGATTGTGCAAAGTATAGCAGGCACAGTCCATTAACTGTTTGAGATCTGCAAGTTCGGTTTTTTTCTAACTCAGAAATTCATAACAAAACTCTTCCATTCTTTCTCCCTTCATTTGGAAGAATACTCTGCTTTGTGTGGTAATTGGTAAAAGTGATCTACCGAATTCTGTTACTATGGAACAGCTGCAAAATAGTGCTCAGCAGGGTAGTGTTCAATATGTTAGGATATTGGGGATGTTTAGTATGCATTTTGTTTGCCATGTATTAAGGCACTTCTTTCTATAGCAGCTACCAGCTCTATTTATGGCAAGTTATTCACTGCACTGGAATTGCACACCAGAACTAGTGAAGATTCTTTTTCAGAGCTAAAAATGGAATAGTGTTTTCCTGAGTTGGGCTCCCCCCTGCTGATGGCACCATGTCAGGTTGCCTCAGCAGCTGCTTTCAGTTTCACAATTTACATGGGTGCTATAATGACATTTTTCCTTATTGATGTGGTGGAAAAATCTTTATGTTGGTTTTTCTGCTTTGATATGTTAAAGCATATTTTCTACTGCCTGTGAGGTTTGGCTATGAGTGTTGAGTTCAGAGATGGGCCTGTACCAAACACCTGGATTCCAACATCCATGAAGTATGAAAAGGTTAATAACTGGATCGAAACATCTTGGGTCTGGCCTATTCCTTTTTTAAATATACATCACTTTGGCTGCATGTTTAAATTGGCTTTTGAGGTGATTAAAACTGAAAGAAATCTTCCAGGCTGCAAACCGACCTTTAAAGAGGAAGTGGCATTTAAGAATCTTACAGTTAGTCAAGGAAAGCTTGCCCATTTGCTGCTTAAACTTGACTTTTATGATACCTCAAGAAATTGCATTCCCCTTCCTCTTTGTATAACTTTTGATGTAAGTAATATTTTGGAACTCCTTCGAAAATGTGCTGAGTAAGCTAAGGAGCTTGGTGCTTATTATTCCTATTTGCTTGGGGGAGCAGTAGAAAAGGCTAGCAGCATATATCCAGGTAATGCAGGTACCTCAAAGGGATTTTTTGATCTAACCTGCCTATAAGCTTTTAACAACATGCCATATACCTATTCATCTGTGCAAAAAGTCATGGCAGCCTGTGGTAAGAAATACTGTAGTGCAGTGCAAGGAGATGCACAGATTGTTACTGAAATCGTGGTTATTCTGCTTTTTTAATTGACCAACTTCTCTGAGTCTGGCTTGCTTAATGGATTCAATAGCTCCCTGTGAATACAATTACACATGTCTCTGCCAGCTGCCTATGGTATCTCCGTTTGCTTCAGCAAGAAAAGCTGTTCTTTGGCTGTGTTGGCTCGCTGTGGTCTGTGGTACATAGCACTGATTTATTAGGCAGCAGTTGCATTTTTTTTCCCTTTTCCTTGAATGATTGAACTGTGATGTCACTTTTTGTCTTGGCTTTAACTTTTTAAAGAACTTTTTTTTTTGCTGCAGACTATTGTCTTAACACTAGGGAAGTGGGAAATGTGTTCATTGCAGAGCAACTCTGTCTACCCCAGCACATTCCAGGGCCACCGAATCATTTGTGGTGAGTGTGATTCAGATCTGGTTAAGATGATTTAAAAGAGAGGCTATGGGCATACTGCAGTTGTGCATTTAAGAAAATACAGCGAGTTTTTTACTGCCTGATTGAGACCACATGGCTCCAACTTGGACTTTTTTTTTTTTTTTTTAAAGTGGTAATTGTTGGCTGGATGTGCTCAAACGATTTTTTTTTTTTTTTTTTTAATTGCCTAGAGGCTGAGGGTTGGGATCATTGTATTTAATGGTAAGGTCAAGGTTAAAACAAATGGTTTTTAATGTTCCTTCGAATAAAAGGAGAACGGTCTCTTTGAATATTTTGCACAGAATACAAACATGCCTCTCTTAAGTGAGAGCAAATGTATCTCAGGAATTCTTCTGGATATTACAGGTTAATTGGTGGCCTGATTTGAGAGAGAGGGAGAAAGACAGAGATAAGGGAAGATCTCCATAAATCATGGTAAATATGTTCCATTCCAAAGGCATTATGGAACATATGAAAAGTAAAAGGGAAGGACAATGACCGTTTTATTGTATACAGTTTAATTACTTGCTCTCACAGCATTTTGGGCTGCTTTTAAGAGGAATGAAGAGATTCTTATTAAACACTAATAAACTGTTGTAATAATCAGGAACAAGATGTATCCCTAATCAGAGGGATGAGATGGTAATAATCTGTATTGTAGGCACTTTGTACTATTATTTTTATTCATGTTGTAATTCCGAAATAGGTAGTCAGATCTTTTTCTTCCCTCAGTACTCTCATAGTTCTTCCTTCTCATTATATCCTTTCTACCATAAAGTGATACATAGCACTTGATATAAGACTTTCCTGCAAATCTTCTTCAAGTGTGAGTATTAGATGATAAATGGCTTTTATATGAATACTTTCTAAATGGGAAAACAAGTCCATGGCCTTTTAAATCTGGAAAACAGACCAAAGTTATACCATTGAAAGCTACTGTTTATTCTTGCCTCTGGTTGGAAGATGAAGTAAAGATGCAGAACAGTTCCTACAGTAGTTCCGCATACACAGTAATTTATCTGGAAAAAATATATAAGTATTATTCTAGAACAGCAAATTCAGTAAACAACAGTGATAAGCTTTTGCTGTCTTTGATTATTGGGACAGTAAACTTTGCTGGCAGAAACAAACAAACGGAGTGATTAGTCATATAGCTGGGTATATCCTTTCAAACTAGTTTCTTGCTTAAAGTTGCTTCTCTTTCTAATTTCCAGGGCACACGTGAACTTTGTTCTTAACTTAAAAAAAGGATCAAAACTGAAGAAAAAAACTCCAACCTTTACTCAGGGTTCACAAATCACTGTTAGTTAATTTCTGCCTCATGGAAACTACAGTGTAAATGTTTAAAAGTTACATGCAGTTTTTTGTAGCTTTGAAGTGCACAATGCAGATGGGAAAGCTATTAGTATTTCAGAATAACTGCTGTGAGAACTAACCAGAGGTCAAAATGTATACTACAGGGCCTTGACATTCCTGCCTCTTATGTGAATGTGTTGTGTCACTGTTCAGTTTTACTCCGTTAATGCACATGAAATATGTAGAAGCAACCTGAACTGGTTTTATAGTAGACAATCTTAATTGTAGTGTGGAGGAAACAGTACAGTGTTTCTACAAAAAAAAAAAAAAAAAAGGAAACGTAGCCTTTATGGTGCCCATGTTCAACAAATTCCAGAGCCCCTCAGATCAACTGAAGCAGAGGTGGTAAGATTCTGCTGCATAGTAAAGATGGGAATATCTCTGTGTCTTCATGTACAGACTGGAATTGTGTTCTTTGAGACATTTCTAGGCCATCTTTGTTAGGGCTGCTGAGCGTATGCAGGTATTAACCTGTAACTAGATTGACATTTGTCATTATTCTCAAATGTAATGACTACTTAAATGTTTTTTCTGACTGTAATGCTGATGTAGTCTGCATTGCAGTGCTCATAAGTAACATAGATCCTCCCTCTTCAGTCAGTTTTTCAAGCAGTGGAAAGAGGCATGATGGAAAAGGGCTGGAAATAGGGATCAAGGAGCTCCAGGATTTACAGGGACCACAGCAAGCATATGTAAATCCTAGTTTTTGCAAAAAAGAGTAGACTTGAAAGCAGTCTTGAGTGTTGACCCTCCACCTGTGGATTCCTATGGAGTTTTTGATTTTCCAGTAAAACCTGCTTTTGATATTGTTTCACGTTTCAGTTTTCATAATGGTTGCGAAAAACACACGATGTGCTTTGAGGCATGGCTGGCTAGACCACTGTACGTTGGTAAGTGGGGAGAATCTTGGAAGCAATGAATGTTTGGAGTAAGCAGTCACTAGCCATAGCTACACAGGCAGTCACCAAGGCACAAAGCAAGGATACATGCATGTTTTTGGATCATACTGTATTGATTATTGATAGCTTGCAATGATGGGTATAAGTTTGTCTGATAAGCCTGAAACCAAAGTCTCAAGTGAGAACTGTGTTGTGTTGTAGCTAGTGAGAATGTGTAAAGGTACTTTAACTGATGGCTGAACAGGTAGCATAAGTTAACTGTTATTAATCAGGCAAAGCTGATACCTGTGACTCATGTCTGGCTTAAGTGGTGAATGTAATCCTCCTCTAAAGAGAGTCCTTGTGGATTTTGAAATGCACATTAATGCAGCAGTTCATCTAAGGATAGGTACCTATTTGCATAAATCAAGTTGGTCACATTTTGGCTGTTATGTAATTTCTGTGAAGGGATGCTATATGTAAGGATGCTGAGGACATGGTGGCATAAGTTTTGCTGCCTTGGGAGAACTGAGGCTTCAAGGACAGGCACTTTTCCTTCCCCACCCTTTCCTTCCTCTTATCTGCTGTTTCAGCTAGACCTTCTCATATAACACACTCTAAATCTGTCCTAAGATGCCGCAGATGTTATCTGGAAGTCCAAAGTATTGAATTTTATTTTAGCTGTTTTAATGGGAGCTTTTTGCGATGTCTGTTATTGTACTTACCTCTGAAGTAGGCTATAAGGAAACAGCATGGCAAAGAGAAGTACAGTTACTTGTAAAAATGGTAGCTGTTACACAGAAATCAGGCCTTTTTTTTCAACAGCAACTGTGGAAAATGTATTTGGTAATATTACATTATGAATCAGAACAGGTATAATCAGTATTGCTGATGCAGTGTTCTGCTAGTTAATGTTGGGAAATAATTCAGAAAGCTTCCAGTTTCAGTCCAGGCCAGTAGGCTCAGAAACTATAAAACATCTTACAAATGTGTGTTTGCAAAAGGTCTGAAGTTCTCTGTCTCTTCTGGATATTAAACTATTATTGAAACAAAGTCAATTTTTAGATTGCTGTATTTCAGTGATTATACAGGTGACCTCAGATCTAGGTTCAATAATTTCTTCTGCTGAATTTCTCATTAATTAGTTTTCTCAAAATTTTCCAGTTGTATTATATAAAGAAAGTAGTCAATGTCACTGAGTGTGAATTGAAAATTAAAGAATACAAGCAAAATAGCAAGAATTAGCTGTATGGATGACAGAGAGTTCAGTGTATTTGGCAAAGACTATGTCTATAAGTTAAGAACAAACTTTCACCAAAACCTTAACCATTTAAAAATGGTTAAATAGCAATAATGCAGCAAATTAGCTGCGTTATTTCTGAGACTTGATTCTTTAACTTCTGCCAAGCAAATGTGAAAAATAAGAAGTTCAAAATAAGTAAAACTTAAGAAAACACTATATAGAAAGAAAAATATTAGAATTGAACTTGAATGATCTGAATTTCTGTGTTTGCTTATTGTTTTAGGCATGACTAAAGAAAAACATTCAAACCACAAAATTGTCAAGACTCCAAAATGCAGAATACTCTTTATTTACAACGTTTTGATTCAATTTATGAACAAGAAAATATTAGAAAATTGTTGATTAAAAAGCAAACAAACAAACCAAACTGCAAGAACCAAACTGTAAGTGCTTACTATTGACTTATTTTTGGAAAACGGAAGGCATGTAGGTTTTTTTCTGAACTTTTGATTATATCCATTGTTGGGTACCTCACACAATGATACGAAAACCTCATTTGGTCTTATTTTCCTGATAGTCCTGAGGAAGCTTGCATGAGGACTTTGTTTTAGGTTTAGGACATGAAAAGCGTGATGATCAGTTTCAGAAATTTGAGAGCTTTAATCCGTATGTCACTGACTTCAGCCAGACCATCTCTTCTAATGATACAGTTGCTGCTCTTGTTATCAGTAAATGCATGACACAAACTGTTTGTAAGTACAGATCATCTTAATTTTGAATACTTCAGCGATGGCAGATTCCTCTGCTGACATCCCAGCCATTCAAGGCTGCTGCTAATATTGAAAACTGTAGTCAGTGCTGGGCTACTTGTTCTCTACATCCTCTGTCAGTCTGCAGAATGATGCTCATCTCTGCCGGCTGAACCTCACTGACTAGATTTGACTGCTGGCATATTTAATGCAAGGCACTGACAAAACTGCTGATAGCTGTTTTCCTTTGTTCTCGGCTATTAAGTTGCTGACCTGACCTGCGTGAATCAAGTGGGTTATCTTCTGGTCAGCAAAGTTGTGTTCACTGACTAGTTGGGAAGTAACTGGGAAGTAAGAAAAAGGGAGATGATAGTAGGAACAGTTTTCATATAAGAACGAAACAGTTTTGTATTCATCATGCAGGGTTTCATTTTGTATTTCATCTCGTCTAGTTTAGCTAATGCCACAGATGCAAATAAAAAGGTTTATCTATTCAGTCACAATAATGTAGATAACTGTCTTCTGTAAGCACCGTTTAATGGGCCTACAAAAATCATGGTGATTGCGATAGAGGTCATGGCTTTCTACCTTTCTTAACTCCAGCAAGATGTCTGCCAGTTTTCCAGGTAAACCTATAAGTTCCACAGATGCCACTTTGGTGTTTTCAGTATGAATTAGGTACACTCCCTGGATGGACAGGTTTTTTAGTTATCAGTGATTTCCAAGTTATTAAGGTTTCATGATTTAATGTTGTTGGTTTTTTTTCTGTGAACTAGAGCAATTGGTCTAAAATACTTCCCAGCTTCTTCCCCAGTATTATGGTTTTGAGAAGTATTACTGCTTCATCTGAAATGCGTATCGCCAGCCAGGAACTTGCCACTAACTAACTCACCGCAATCATATTAAATGCAATCTACCTTATGTATTGAATTTCAACTTTGCAAATGCAATTTTCCCCTTATCACTTTCCAACTTTTTCTTTACTTTTAACTCTTTACAGTCCTTCCCTCAAAGTTTATAACATTATTCCGCTGCAAGATTATGCTGGGCATTTCTGTAAAAGGTTCCCCTCCCCATATTGGCAAAACAATTACAGCACACTAATTCAAAATGCATTTCTGGTCAAAGGAATATACAGTTAGAACGGATGGCTAAGAAAGGCATTTCAGTTATAGATGATACGCATTCCGTTTCAGCTAGACAAGCAGTCATGTTAATCTTGCAAGCCTCAACAGTTCTTTGGGTCTGAAAAATGTTCAGCGTTTTTCATGTGATTATTAAATTCTTTGATTTTTTTTAACCTGCTTTAACTGTCTCCACCACTTTTAATTTTATTTCTTTTCTTCCCTTCCATGATCATGGTAATTTCCTATCAAATACTAGAAGTGGTGACTTGATGTAAACCTAGGTGTGTATAAGTCAAGTATCTACAATTTAAGTGAACATAGTTACAGTTATTTAGTGCACATGTTGGAGACTTAGGTGCATAACCGCCCTCAGAGTTAATGGCAAGTGGCCATGTAAAATTTTTCTACAACAGCAGGCAAATGAAACTCCAGTACTGATTGCCATGCAGTTCTATAGAATAACTTACATCAGTCTCTTCGTTCTGATTTGCTAGCTTTTTAAAAGACTGTATAACAATATTATGGCTAACAGTACATCTGGTAATGCAAGGTCAGAATCTGCTCTTATTCTGGAGACCTGGTCTGTGCGTGGACATGGTTTTAGTGTTAAGGCAGTGGGAGCTGAGTTCTGATCTCACCCTTACCTTTCCTGGGTGATAGCGGACAAAGTTCCTCAGTTTCTCAATAATAAAGCATATCTAATTATCTCATGTCCAATTACAGTTTTGAGGCTGAAAGTCCTATTCATTGAGCTTTTCTTTAGAGATTCATTTTATTCACCTACTTCAGAGATGAGAACATTCATTGTCTGATTGCTGACGTTCACTGTAGATGAGTGGGAACTGCTGTTCTGCACCATTAGATCCTGTTTAGACTGTTGTTACCAGGTGGTCTTATGCTTATGTTTAGCAAGATATGCCATGTGCTAAATACTCTGGAAAATGATGGTGTATGTTCTTACTGAAAATGCACATGAGGGTATGCCTAACAGAACAGGAAAAATGGATGAAGGGAGGGAACAGTGGAATATAATAAGGGAGGCATAGTATGCTGCTCTAGTTGGCTGTTCCAGCACACGCTGAGTCTGAGAACAGCCCGTATGGAACCAGGAAAGTTGTCTGTAATAGTCATATATGCAGCTTTTCTGAAGCGCTAAACTGTAATTCTGTTCTCATATGTTTCCCTTATTACTGATTCTCAGTACATAGCTGGCTGCATTTGGAGGCTACTTTTTAAAATGTATGAGTTATGTTTCTGTAACTTTGTTTAAATGGATATTTGAGGATGCTCGATAAAAATAAAGCAGGCAGAGTTTCCTGGATTATCTTTGGAAGAAAATTTGTTTGTATGTGTGTATTTCCATGTGTAGCAAAGGGTTCCTTTAGCCACATGGTGGAAAAAATGGAGAAGCATCTCCACTTTGGAAATCTAATACTCTGATTTTTCAGGGAATAGATTATAATCTTTGCATGAAACAAAACAGCGAATAAATCATTTTCTGCTGGCACAACTACAGACACAAGCAGAAGGGGTCTGCTTGACTTAATGACAAATGAATTAGTGCAACAATTTGAAAAGTGGGCACTGTCTACCACACTTTGACTTCAGGGTGAGATGTTCCAGGCCCAAGAAGGAAGTTGTACAAAACCAGTCAATTTAATTATCTGTCAGAAAGAAAGAAATTATTGCTTACTGTCTGGCATTTCATGCCCTAAAACTACAGGGGCTCCTATGTAGTAGCTACTTAAATGCAAACAGTGCGTGTTTCCGGTGCTGGATTTGTCTTGTGTTCAGTGCTGATTTCTGTATAGAGTATTTCATGGTTCTGTGATAATCCTCCGAGAGTATAGACCTATAAAAGTGTGGAAAACAAAAGGTTGTATCTGGTAATCATTTAAACTTGATTTACATTAAAAAAATAATTAAAGCATCTACAGTAATATTAGGGACAGAGCTGCAATCAGCTGTTTTATGCCTGCAGTTCTTCTTTCTTCACATTTATGAACTGTTCCATCTTCATGCTTTGATACATATTGCCTACATTGCAGTGGAGATGGAAATGTGTATGATATTTCAGAAGAAGCTTCCATCAAAATATGAAACCTGAAAAGACAAAATGAGAAAGTTGTATGGAATGTTAAGGAATGAAATGAATGTATACTCACAGTATGTACTCTGCCTGCTTCAGTTTTAACTTGTACTTTCCTTCATTCTTCCTCTCAGTGCTGGGATCGCCTACTGATTTTAGCGTGAAGTCTTCTTAAGTACTTTTTCTGTATCTGCTGTCCTGCTTCTTGGCTTTTGCTTTGGTTTTCGTAACCTGTTATGGAGAATGACATTTGTGGATAGATCAGAACGCCAAAGATTTTTCCCCTTTCCTTCCCTTTTCCTTTCCTTTTTAATGCATTTAAAATAATTTTGAAGTTTGCAAACCAGATTATGATCCATTAGTATTCACAGGCTTTGGGTTGTGGGGTTCTCCTCTCCTTATTTTATTTTAATTTTTTTTATTTTATTTTATTAAATTAACTCTGAAACCCAAAGAGGCTACAGACCGTTTTACTACTGTATTTATGAAACAAAGAAACAAACAGCCATTTTCCAAACCTAAGAGGGGGGCTAATAATAAGTGGAAATTTGCAGCTATTCAATTATTTTGCCATATCTTGTATTTAGTGATATTGAAAAAAACATATATATGTGTGTATGTTTATATATGTGTATATTATATGCATATGTGTATTAAAAATATATGTAAATAATTGTTTGGCTATTGTAGCTCACTGCTATTTCCAATCCAATCTCTCTTTTTTTTTTACTGATATTTTCAGGCTTTTATAATTGAATTTTGGGGTCTTATATCTGAAGAAAATTGTTTTAAGTGATGAGAAGAAATTTTTCAGTCTTAGCAGCTTAGTCTCCTGAAGTTGAAGGTATTTTGTTGTGCGGCAGTATTGGCTTTGTTCTGAAGGAAATTAATTTCAATTTCAACACGTAATGAGAGCTTGAAAAATGACATATCATCAAGTGCAGCTATCCAAGGTGTTGAGTGACTGTTTTCAGTACTGAGCTGCAGAACTCTAATTATAGTGGAGCAGAGTTCTTTTGGCTCTTCATTTGTACCAGATGGTGCCTACTCTGTCTTTTGAGGAGAGTAATAGTCTTCCCTTTGATTATTCTTATTTATCCTTCTTCTACCTGGTTAACCTGTGAGACAGCAGGATTATTTCTTAGGCATCCGCAAAGAAGTTCTGACCATCTTTGCAGTGACTGCACTTTATCTCACAAGCCACTTTAGGAGATGTATGTCAGATGTATGGCTGAGTTGTAATTGGTGGTAGAGCCCATATATGTGGCAGGAACTCATGCTTAGTCAAATAGAAGACTGTGTAAAATACCCTCCTATAGACTTGTGAAGTACAAAATAATGGTCTAGAAAATAGTAGAAAGTGAAGAAACTGTCTGAGCTGATGTGGGGAAATTGTTACATTAAATATAGTTTTGTTACATTAAGTATTGTTCATCACTTGTTCTGTAATGAGATTATTTTTCTGAAGAAAATGACTGCCATGGAAAATCTCATTATATTTAACCTGCAGTTATCTAATGAGTCCAATAGCCCTCAAAAATGTCTTGCAGATCAAAGTATGGAAACCTTGGTATCTTAAATCACATACAAATTATTCTTGTGTTTTTTCTAGTGTTTTTTTATTTACATATCTGAACATGGACACATAATTTGTAAATCTATATATGCCCAAATTCACTTACAGAAGCTACTTAATGAAATGAGAAAGCACTGTTATTTTTAAATAACTAGCTGTATGTGTGGCAAATAATCACCGTGCTTGTTGTAAAAGGCGATTTGCAGTTTGTGCTATATAACTCGTCCTCAAGTTATTTTCTCTCTTTCTCTGCACGTTATTTTCTCTCTTTCTTGATCTGATAATTACCCAAATATAGAACAAACAGAATTATCAGTCCACATCGATTTGTCAGTTAAATTGCTGCTTCTGAAAATGACACATTTATAGCATGAGCTTGCACCCAAACACAGGAAGTAAAGTTCTGTGCAAGGCTTCTGAAACTGCTTGTTAAATCTATGTTTTACACCTACACCTAGTAAATGCTTCTGTGTTCAGAAAACATGCAGTTAGGATCAAGAGTGATAAGGTGCTTTGTGTTTTGGTGATGGACAGAGATAAGGAAGAAAGATAAATCGTTTGGGGCAAAGGGCAAAGATAAATAAAATAGGATATGAAGTAGGCTTTCAACTTTGGACGTCAGAAATAGAAAATAAGTTATTCAGCATACAGTTCAGCATTCTCTTATTTCGTATATGAAGATTGATTGCAATATAAGCAATATTTTTTAGAAGAAATTTTTTTATAAGCATATTTCTTCATCCGGTTTAGAGAGGGGAAACATACAGGTTTTTTCTTTGATATTGACTGCTTCTTTAGCCAGTTAAAGAAATATGATCTCATTGCTGTTCCTACTGAATAAATGTAGCTGCACAGATGTCTTTGTTCTGCATGATGAAACAGGATTACCTGAAATGTGGTATCTCATTTGGATACCATTAGATGCATTTGTGAAATATCATTTGCCCCAGCACCACAGTACTGTCAACAAGAGTCACTTCCCTGGCTTCTTTGCTGTGTGGCATAAATGTGCGTAGGAGGCTTTGAAGCCACTTCAGCAAGAAGGTTGCTAAATTCTTTATTGTTCTTCTGTTAAATATTTAGATATTTTCTTTATAATCAGAATTCTAAAAAAATGGTGAATATACCCACTTCTAAAAAAAGTTACTAAAAAAAGTTACTCCTGCAAGAAGTGAGTATCCATTAGGGAACGTGACCTTAGCCTCCCATGCAGCCTGTTACAGCGGAGATGTTTATTAATCATGATTAAATAGTTTTGGATTACATATCCAAGTAAATCTTAGAGCAAGTACCTCTTGTCTGTATCTTATATTATCTCTGGTTTCTATAAAGAAAAAATTAGCATTAAACATCTTCATTCTAGGCATGGAATGTAATTCAGTTTTATCCTTGCAGTCTCACCATTTTTTCCCTTACATCCAGACACTTCATTACTTTATCACATCGTTTATATCTTCTAGACCTTTATAAGAAAGCAGGATTAACACAGAAGCGTTCAATGCATAATGGTGAAATTTTACTGAATTAGAATGGTTTTGTTTTATTAGCTCATTCTTCTTTACATTCTTACATTCTTCTGTACAGTTTTCCATGGTATGTATTCAGATTATGAGAAATGTAGAAAAATATCAATTACTGTTTATGATTTTCCCACACCAAGGCCACATCTTTTAAGACTTTCTGTCACTCAAACAAACAAACAAACAAAAAGTCTGAACAGCTGTAAGGATTCCTTTAAAAAAAAAAAAAAAACAAAAAAAAACCAAAACAATTTGTATTTCAGGACAAATTTGTCCTTAATTCAATGGAGAGTTACTAAAAAGCTGTAGTCACTATTAGCTCATGCTATAATGTGTGTAATGTTTTGACTAAAGCACCCCATTAAAAATAACTTGCAACAAAAAGCTGAGGTAAAGCAGAAGGACCATAGGCTATAGGAGGTTGTTGCTTCAGTGGTGGAGTTTGTAGGAGTAATTTTGTAATGTGAATTTCAGTAAGTTCAGTAACTTCAGAGAAATACATTTTGTGGCAAAAATTCTTATTGTGCTGAAGAATAATGTAGCAATAACAGAGAGCTGAAATCAGTGGCATGCATTTACAACTGCCAGAGAAGTGCAAAATAACCAAAGGTAACTATCAGCAATAGACTTAAAATTTTCTTAACCTAAGAAGAAAAGCATTCTGTAAAGGATTTGCTGTATGGAAAGTTAGGCAATTATAAATCTTTGTTTTGCTCAGTGTTGTGTTTAATTTTCATACTTTCTAGTGTCACTTTCGTGTTTTCTTGCATGAATGTATCATTTGGGTAATTAAAAGCCTCCATCATAAATACATTCTTTAAAAGCTTCTCCACTTGAAACCTATGAAGTGAGGCCAACAATTGCAAAGAAGGGACAAGATACAATCTTAAAAAAAAAAAAACCAAAAAAACCAACAAAGAATTACAAACTTTAAAGCTAATCCTGTGATTGTAAGACAAAGCAATTAGTTTTGAATCAAGTCTGGCAATACAGTTTTTCTTCCATAATTAGCTGTGCCCAGCTATGTAAGGCTGTGGAACACTTCAGTACCCGGAGAGAACGATTTGAGCTATGGGCTGAGTATCTTGTCTGGAGCTGTTGAAATCTCAAACTAACTTTCCATTTACTTCCCCAGAAGAAATGCTGAAGAGGAGCAGAATCCTTATCCCGCAGGTAAAATGAACAGAAAGAGACTTGGAAAAACCTACACAGGAATGTAGAGAAGGAATTTTCCTAATGACAGGAATAAGCTAAAAGCATGAGCTTTGGAGTTGCTGAAGCCTGCAATCAGTGACAAGAAGCCATTGTTCACTGTTCCTGAAAGCTTTGTAGCCCATGACTCAGCTGGTCACATCTATTACCTTCTGCACACCTTCCTTTTTGTGTCCTTGCACAGGGAGCAATGCAAAGCTTGACTTCAGAGGGAGCAGAATTAACTTGTAGGTAAGGCAGGCTGAAATGTTGACCAATGTCTTGAAAATACAGCCATTTGATGTTCTCTTCCCATTTTCTGTTACACTTTGAAAGGGCAGTTTTGATCCCCAAATACCTGGTCATGCAATTTACTCAGCTGGATGTGAAGTCCTCCTTGAAATGTATGAGAGCTTGGAGAACACTGTGCAACACCTGAAGAGTCACTTAAATTATGAATAAGTATATAATGTATACTGTTTATAATATAACACCTTTTATAATTAAAAGATTGGCTTCTGTGGTTTTCAGTATATAGAGCCTTTTTTTAATCGCTTAACTCAAGGTTCAGGCAAGGCAGCAGCATCTACCTTAAGATCTTAATTTTCTTGAAAGATTACAAAATACAGATATTTTAAGTATGTGTGTATGTTATTGGTGACTTTTATGACTTGCCTATACAAATAATTAAATTATATATTGCACAAAAATTGAGCAATGTGCAAAGAACAAGCATCTGAATAATCTGATTACCGCAGTGTATCTAATTCTTACATGGCAAAGTTGATTTCTATTAAAACTCAAGTTAAATTCTTTATGTAGTAGTGTTCTACAGTCTGGAAGTGTGGGACTGCCAAACGTCAGTGGAGAAAAACCAAAAAGGAAGTTACACAGTATTGTGATGGAAATGCTGACTCTGACAGTTCAGGAACGTCAAAGTATTTAATTTTAACTTTTCTTCTGGAAATATTTAACACCACTAAGGATAAAATTACTTTTTAATTTACAGCTTATCTCTCTGCACTTTTTGTAGTGGTCAGAGTTCCCTATTACAATTCTTCCCTAAGGCTATATCTTAAAGTTTCACTACAGCTGCCATTTTAAATTAACTTTTAAGAGTGTGCAGAAAGGAAAACCTCTCTGTTCCTCAGTGACTCTCAAAAAGCGCAAGTTCCAGCAGGATTATGCATTAGAGAGAACCTTGAGCTGTTTTTCTTAAGGCCCTGGTGCTTACTCAGCCAGTGTACTGTTCAACTCTGTTTATATTTTGTAGGCAGTCATTAAAATCCCAGACACACATGCTCATGTGTATTTCCAAGCATGGAGGATTGTGAGGGCATGAAGATGATTGAAAAAGATAGATGTATTGTGTGAATTGCTGCTTAATGTCAGTGTACATGAACTGCTGCTCACCTGGCATCTGCCTGTCCCTTTTTGTTGGCTGTTCTAGTTTTGCTGTCATGCAATAATGTAGCCAGTGGAATAGCCAAGTAGGCTTTGAAGCGTGAAAAGTGAGTATCTCAATTGTCGTTCCCCTGCTACCAAAATACCTCTGGTTTGCTTCCTTGGAGTACTGACTTTCCAGTCTAGTGATTGTGTTTCAGTGTCTGCATTAAATGCTTAATTGCTATTGTTTTAACATAGAACAGATACAATGTAGGTGAAAACTAAGTATAAGTGAAGAAAAGGCAAGGCAAAAAGTGGTACAGTGGAATTGCAGGCAGGAAAAGGAATGGAGGAAAGAGTATGAAGAACATAGGAAAGAACAGAGAAATTCAGCGTTTAAAATTTGGCAAGACACTTTGATGATTAATAAAATTAATTCCAGTTACATGAAATGCATATCACTTTTATGTGAGTTTTTTCTTGCCAGCCTTTATCTGACATCTTACAGTAATGTCTCTTGTCTTTCAAGGGAACAGTTCTTACACTCTAAACATTTGCATGAATGCTAGCATGGCCTGCAGGAATACACCTAGGATGCAAGCTTGAGCATTATTCTGGGGACTGATACGTACACACATATGCTAAAACTTTTTTGTTGGTGTCTCTGCATGTTTTGTTTCTATCTGCACACTTTATACAATATTGAGAACCTACAACGAAGGGATAGTGAGATGAGTAGATAATGTTTGTACTTGTAATCCAGAACCTGTGAAATAGATGTGTTTTAAAACCCATGTTCTCTATACAGGGAATATTTTTTCCTGCAAAGCATCTGCAGCACCTTTATTCCTCTGTTACTTTCAGTGTATTTTGGTTTAGATTAGGGTATTTTGGCTCTCCAGAAGTGTTATTACTTTCTTACAGCTAGATAATAATCCTCTTAAACCCAAGAGGATCAGTAGGCTGAAGTAGACTGGACATGAGTTAATGCTGCCCTAGTTAGCATAAAGCTGGAATTTTCTTGCTTGCAAAAGCAAGTAAGACTTTGCTTTGTGGCTGTTTTTCCATGTTTAGCTGTAAGTTCTCCTGGTTTATTTGGCTGAGTCTCCCTTTGATAGTGATTTGTTGCTTGCTTTGGTGATCTATCTTCAGAAAGAGAGAATGCTTCAAAGATCTGTCTTTGAATATTTTTCAGTCCTTAGGAGCTGAAAATCCTCTTACCATGCCTATTCCAAGTATAATGACAGTAAGGCTGAGGAGGCCTGTAGGTAGCCATTTTGTGCTCTGCAATAGTCCATCCTACACAAAAGATGGATAACTAAAATTCAAACTGTGTTTGGGAAAAAAATGCTTCATTTATTTTTATCTGCTGACCCTTTTTTTAATTCATAAACTCCCTTGAGCTGGACTGGCTGTTAGCAAGTTATTGCAGGACAAGTATTTCAGTTGAGTATTTTCTCATTAACTTAATTTTGATGTAATCTCCAAATAAAAGTCATATTAATTAATCCTTGCCATTTATCAACACGTAGACAGAAAAGAAAAAAAAAGCCACAACTAGAAAAAAGACTATAACTCAGTGTATTCCAGTGTTCTTCATTTCAAATAATTCTGCTCTTGCCCACTGTGAAGGAGAATTCTTCTTTCCACAATAAACAGTGCAATCCCACACCAGGCCTGTTTCCCATTCATCATACATCACCTTAATGATGGCTGAGGTAATTTTGTATTGAATTGCTTACTTATGCGTTTTTCCCTGTGGCAGACAGTGTCTGATGTAGCAGGTCAGGACTCGTTTTCAGTGGTATGTCACTGGTGTGATGCAATGAGTCTCAGTCCCAACCAGTGTTGAGGAATAGATCCACTACTTGAGGCTGACTGTATCTATGCATGAATCAAGGGACAGTGTAGAACTTGTTCGTCTAATAAAAGTTTGCTTATTAAACATCATCTGACCGAAAAAAGAACTTTTATTTTGGATTCATATGCTTATCACAGTTTCTTAAATGTCTTGTGAGCATGGAATCTGGGAGACAGTTGAAAGCCATACAATTTGCATGAAACTCAAATGGGATCTGTCTGAGAAAACAATTAGGATTGAAGGAGAAGTTTTCCTTTGCAGGATATTTCTGGGAAGGAAAGAAAAATAGAACTAATGGTTAAGTACAGCCTCATATTACAGGCTTTTGTCTGTGATTGTCTAGAAATTGAATTAACCTCTCTCTTGTGCATATCGTTTAAAATGTAAGTTTGGAAAGGCTACACGGAGGTTAGGACTCTGAAGGTCTGACAAGCAGAAGTAGTAGCAGAGGTCCTTATGCTGGGAGAAAGGAGGACTTGTGACAAGAGAGGAAAGGAGGGGAAGAAGGGGAAGAGAAATGTTAATTTTGGCAGTGGAGTCGACAGACTAGATTTGTCTCCAAGACCAATAGTTGTAAAAGTAGGTCAAAAGGGTCTGCTGAGTAAACAAATGGAAGTTTGTTAGTTCCTTCCAAAAATGATGCTTTCTGTGTGCACTATCTGGGCATAACAGAAGACAGAAAAGGAATTTGTTAGTCTTTTAATTACAGAAGACAATTACATATGGTTTTAATGCCACTATCAACACTTTTTCACCTTCAGGAATAAAAGATCTATTGTTCATAAACACAAAGAGTTTGCCTACAGTTGTGGCTGTTATTAAGGGGAATTGTCTGATGTGTAAATCTGCTAGGTTTCTTAACCCTGCATTCTAAAATAAGCATGTAATTTCAAGTTTTACAATCTAATATTTTTAGAAGAAAGTTTTGTAACATATTTTTTACTTCTGTTAATTACATATAGTTTACTAATAAAAAAAGAACAACAAAAATGAGGCAGTTTATTTCTAAAGACTCCTCACTGTTACTACATAGTATCTGTCATCCTGTAGTGTTGCATGGTTTTCTCCTAAATAGGTAGA
Organism: Psittacus erithacus; assembly: GCA_009867235.2. Taxonomy (NCBI): domain Eukaryota; kingdom Metazoa; phylum Chordata; class Aves; order Psittaciformes; family Psittacidae; genus Psittacus; species Psittacus erithacus. Next base: position 75,544 of record WYDI02031398.1, read on the forward strand.
GGGGGATTGTGTAACTCCTTGGGGTTATTTTGTTTGAAGGAGGTCGGGGGAAAGTCATTTCATAGGGAGGAAAAATAAAGATTGATTCTGAAGTATTACTGCATTGCAACTGCAAAAATTGTTCATAAACCTTTACAAACTGAAGGAAAAATGTAATTTTAATTTTTTGGAGGGCGGCATGTTTTATGTCTTTCCAAATTATTTTTAAAAATACCATCATCTTTTAATTTGAATTGACTCTCCCTAAATTTCTGTGGATGTAGGTTGTATTATTTTTTTAATCCTTACCACAGTAGGAAATTAAAAATATATGGGTGAGAGGAGAGTGAAAGCTCACTTTTTGAAGCTTGCTGTCAAGAATTTTTCCTTTTGTCTTTGACCTCACCACAGCAAGATTTCAATTTGGAGGTGCAGAGGAAGGAGAGGGAAAGGAGGGCAGAGAGAAAAGATGGAAAGATGCAGATTATATTATGGGATAAGAGGAAAAGAAGGAAAAGTGGTAAAGATCAGAGTGAGTCTGTAGTACTGGAGCAGGAATAACAAGCTCAGAAGGACCTGGCAAAATTTGTTTTCAGGACATAGTGAATTTGAGAACAGAAGGAAGGCTGTTCCCTGTGATTTTCCTTTAATGATTTACCAGTCTATCACCCCTCAGAAAACTGCATAGCAGCCCCTGCAAGTATAGAATTATCCACTCCTTCTTGCTGGGCTGCTAGAGGTATGGACAACTCAGGGAGTAGCTTATGAGAATAGGACTAGCTGATAGGAGGAAATCAAACAGAAAAAAGGTGGGAGCTGGTACCTTCATGGCAGAAATGTGTGCTGAAAACATGGACTAGCTCTTCAGGCAGCTTGCCCTGGAAAACACTTCACTGACCCCATGTAAACAAAATAGATTATACTTTTGCCTAGTCATAAGTCACCCCAGATAATTGTCTGTTTTGCCTGTACGTAAACCCATTGCTTTTGCTGCAATATCTTTTTGGTGTTGGGGTGTATTTGGTATTGGGGCATATCTTTCTGGTAGTGGAATTTACATTATATACATACATAAAAATCCAAAGCTAGAAAACCAGTTTATGTTCCTGATCAGAGGCAAAAATAAACCTATTTCAAGTTTAGCAATATGGAAGCTGTACCATGGGATTATATTAGGTTGACTGGGCATGACAGACAAAAATCAAACATCCTATGTGGAGAATCGGTGAGGATTAGGAAGAATAGAGTAGTGAGTTCAAATGAAATCAATTAGACTGCAGTCAAAGCAAGCCAGTACATGAGACACACAGAAAGCATTTATTCTCCCAAAACAGGACAGGGAACAGTTTTAAATTGTAGGTGATTTCCTTAAAGTCTCACTACCTTTTGAACAAAGTTTATTCCAGCAGGTTATTTCTTTGCAAATGTCATGAAACACCTCAAAGCACCATATGCTGATTTCAGTAGCAATTTAGATTTTTGCAGCTGAGTGTAATGTCGTCTTGTGTGCAATAGCCTGAACCAATCCTTTATATTCTTTTTTCTTTGTCTTTCTAAATGTGTGTGGGCTGCAGATGGTTCTGTGAAGGAAAAGAACTCCAGAATTCCCCTGACATTCAAATCCGTTCTGGAAGTGGAGGACTTCATTCACTAATTATAGCAGAAGCCTTTGAAGACGATACTGGACGCTATACTTGTGTGGCTTCAAATTCCATTGGTGCAGATAGTACATCAGCTGAAATATTCATTGAAGGTAAGAAGTGACATAATAAGATACTTGATGCACACAGGAAAAGATAACTCAGATGAAGTTTGGTTTTGGTTCTGTGTATTAAGATTACGTTTGCTTTGGTGATATTTTTATGGTGTTCCTCTGCTTCCCTTTAATGCAACACATTTAGAACACTTCATCATATTAATTCAGGTATTTCAAGGAATGTCCCAAGAATCAGTGGGTAGATTGCCATTCATTTAGGGTACAGGAAAGGTAAAGAATGGAAAAAGACAAACAAGCAGAGCTTTTGGCATGTGGTTAGCTTTTAAATAGTACCCTCTGTAAAACAAAGAGTTGACTGGAATACCAATAATGATTTTCATGATAGCAGTAATCCCTGCCTCAGTTCTGAACTTCCTTCCAGTGCAAATAAATGGGGCTGTCCCAAATGAGTTGTCTTCAGTAATGTGTAAATATGTAATTCTTTATACTTGGTACACTGATTTCAGGTGGGGTTAAAAGTCAGTCATGCTGGTTTTGTCCAGAATATACTACTAGCAGTTGTCAAGATATTTCTTCATTTCAAAATTAGTCATAATTCAAATATTATTTTCTCTGAGGAAAGTAAATGACTTAACCATAAGTAAAATTGTTCCATTTTTTTTTTAGAGGAGGTCTGTGTTTTAGGCATGATTATATTAATTGAATACTTATCTTTATTTTAGTTCATGCATTTTCAAACATTCTTTTACCAGTTTTGTAGCTCATAAAAATTAATTTAAATGCTTAATTGAAAGCGTAAACCAAATTAATATAACAACTAGCCATAACAAATCTGAATAATACCATTCCAAAATGATTTAATAGCTTTTGATTAACAAAGCAATAAACTTTTCAGTATACATTAGCTAAATCGTGACAGATGTGCATTTATAGGGTTTCTTTCATTATACTCTTTTATTATCAGAGCTTTGTCATCCTACGTTGGGATATAATAGCAAAATCCACAAGACTTTTCTGACTCTTACAGATTCTAGTAAGACTTTTCTTACAGAAGTAAGCATACTTTCAGAAATGCTCAGGTATAGTACAAATATATAATACTGTGTGAACTTAAAATAACAGAAGCAACACTTCTGCTAGAAACAGCTAGGTAGAGAGATGCAGTGAATAAAACAATTCCTTTTTTGAGATTCAGCAAAGTCTTACTATGTGACAGTGCTGGCTTGAAGTTTTACAACATGCAGCTTTGAAAGAGAGAACTGTCCAGGTTGTTAGGCTCCTTCCCTATGATCTTTATTGAAACCAGACTGTCAAAAAAGCATTACTTTGCACGTTAATAGTCTTGATGACACTGATGCATCATACTTCTGTGCAGCAGGGCCAGCCACACAAGACCTTTATCCTTTGCTCATGAGGAATACTTCCATGCAGACCCACTTTGTAGACTTGACACTGGTGCTCTCTTCTTACTTTTTCTGTGCTACTTGTTGCTTTGATTTTCATAGTCTGAACTTTCTAAATAAATAGGGTACTTGGGTAGCTCAGTCCAAGCTTTGTTTCATTGGAATCAGTCTGTGCTATACTATTCATATAGATTATGAATTCCTTATGATTTGTATTAGAATACAGCTATCCATATGTATGCACAAATCCTTTGAGGAATAATGTGTCCTGCATAAATGTATAGAATAAATGTTGTGTGAAGTACCTGTTCTTTGGAAAAATTAAGACATGGGGAATAAATGCTTTCATATTTTTTTCTTTAAGTGAGTACAGGGTACTGCCAAACACATACATTATATCAAGCCTTTCCTGGCAAGAAATACCAGTACATAAATATTATGTATAGGTTAATATAAATAGTCTGAACTGTGGAGATCACTGGAAGCAAGTTTAGTCTGAAAATGTCTGAGCAACTGAGTTGCTCTTACTTAAGGTTGAAGATTTGTTTTCTGTGTATAAACCATATGTTTGCTTAAGCTTCAAGTTGTAACACTGAAGTAAATAAAATTATACTTTTCCACTAGAGTAGTAGTAGCCAGATTTTTTTTGGCCATATTTCCTTCAAGATGAAGGAAGACTGCTAAAAGCCAAGGAAAAAGAGTTGGTTATGATTTCTGTAACTGTCTAATGTACATAGTTTCAATCTCTATCATGTATGAAAAACTGCAGTAGTTTATTACAGAGCATTCTCAGCTCCTAAAGTGAAATGCAAAAGTAGCATGCATTTTTTTTTGGAATTTAAACATTAAATAAACCAGTAAAAGAATATGAGATTACTGAAAATACTTTCTTTTCCAGGTGCCAGTTCCACTGATTCAGAAAGTGAAAGTTTAATTTTCAAATCAAAATCTGGAGCTATGCCACAGTAAGTGTGCAAAGTAGAACCAATGCTGTTCTAATGTTCTTGATAAGAGCACTGGAAAATCTGTGGTAGTTTTAGATCTAAATAAGCCTCTGGGGTGTATTTGTGCATGTCTTGTCTTTTCCTCTTCTCTCGTGTGATATAAATGTGTAGTATTGTGACTGTAGATTGTATTCATGTGCTTGGTCTGTCAGAGAAGTCTGGTACTACCCTGACAACTCTTTTGCTGACATCAGCTTTTCATATTCATGAGTAAGTTAACCAAATCTTCATTTGTAATCACTCAGCCATGTGCCTCCAAAACAACCATGCAGAGGCCTGCAATTAAAGAAGCAAAATACATTTTAGTTTCTATCTTAAGTCAGTACTTCTTGTTTGTATGTGAAAGTGTATATTAGCCAGAGGTTATGTTCTACTTAAGCTTCCTCCAATGTTGATCTTTTCAGCTGATAATGATATATTTAAAGATGTAGAGAATACAAGGTAGCTTACAGGTTACAAACTGCCATATTCTGATTTCAGATCTTATAAAGTGCTTACTGTTTTCACTTTTTTCAGGGCCCAAAAGAAAACCACTTCCGTTTCCTTGACAATAGGATCTTCTTCACCAAAGTCTGGAGTCACCACAGCTGTAATTCAACCTATCTCTGTGCCCAGTCAGCAGGTAGTTTTAGACACCAATTTTTAAATTAGTGAAAGTATTTTAAATTTTATTTCAACATTTGTAAGTCCTGAAAAACTCTGACATTTTGTGGAATTAAACTTATGTTACTATATTAAGAATGCCGTTCTTTAATTAAGTATATATCCAGTAAATGGGGCATAAAAATATGCATATGGATTTTACACAATGTGTATCAACACAGCATGTGAGCAGCTGACATATCTGATTGTGATGAAAATTACAGAGTATATCACTTATTAGTGACTTGCTCCAAACCCAAAAGAATATAGTACAAAGGAATGCCTACAATATGTTTTATCAAATGTTTTAAATTTTGTTCTTAAATAAAATACTGCTGTAATTTCTCTGGGCCTTTTAGAGAAAATTAGATTTTACTATCTAGATGTTAAAGGTAGGAAATCACTGTTCATTAGCATATACTAAGTTTTAATGCCACTGTGGATGACTTTGAGTTTGCATATAAATCAAAATACAAATGAGATAAAAATTTCTGTTAGATGGTACAGGGTAAATTCTTTTCCCTTCTTTTGGCTAAACTTGATAAGCTTTTAGGTACTTGGATTTTTTTATTACTACAGCAGTCAAGGGATGTAGTAACAGGAGAGGCAAAAAGGCTTCAGTGCAAAGGACTTACTTGCATGATGTTAACAAGAGTCAAACTCTCAAAATACTTCAAGGCAAAGACAGCTGGATACAAAGTTCTCATGGGAAGTATAGGAGCCTTTAAAGCTTGTGTTTTGATTTCAAAAATGAAACAGATGTGAAATAGTGATGTCACTCAAGATCTCGAATGAGAACACCGTAATAAGACTGTACGTTTGAGTGTTTGCATTATTACATAAATATATGCTGGCCATAATATTGAAACCATTATTATTTCAATTTTACAGCATTGTTGCATTGCTTTGCAGGTTCAAAGCCCTACTTCAAGCCTTCACCGTCTGGATGGATCCAAGCCTATCTATTCTGCACCTATTTTTACAAAGGTATGTTTTATCTGTAATTATTTTTTTATCGTACTTCTGTAGTCCAGTAGGAAATCTCTAAAATACAACTTAAATTGAAAATATTATTTTCATTGTGCCTCAAAACATCATTTCCATAGCAGTAACTATTATTTAATTGCAACTTGTTGAAGTCAAAATGAAGCAGAGAAAGTATTTCTGCTTATAACTTCAGAAAAATAGTTGCCTAAAAGCTAATATGGAATAGCAAGTAGTTTTGCCTAGAGAGAAGAGTAAGCCTTGTTCTCCACAACTGTCTAGCTTGGCTCCATCAGAATCCCTTTCTCATGTCAAAAATCATAAAGGTCTTATTCTGTCTCTCAGAATTCTGCACTGATACTGCCGGTGTCACAGGAGAATGAATAGTGGAGGTGCAAGGGATTAGAGAATGTGGTTACTGCAAGATAGGCATGAAGGTAATTTTCTAGAAAGAGTGGAAATAGGAGAAATCCTGCCCTCATTCAGTAACTACCAAAGCAATCAAAACTCTACTGCTCCTTCCCAATCCTTGCATTTCTTGTCCCTGAAATCCAGTATTAACTGGCTTAAACCAGTTGGGACATACCAAACCAAAACTTTAATTATACAAGAAATGAGCTAAATATGAACAACAACAAAATATACTTAATCAGCTCGCCGAGGTAAATTTCTTTCTATCCAAACTTCAGGGAACAATCTAAAGATTTTTCGGTTTCCATGGAACAAAATTCTTATGTATTTGATTAACTACAGATCTGTGTAGACTAACTAGGGATGACTCTGAGCTTAGACCTAGCTTCAAATGCTTTGCTGCATTGAAGCCTAGAACATTATTAATAAACTGGAAAGGGAATGAGACAACCAATTCAATAGAAAATAATTGATTTACTATAATTATAATTTGATTTATAATCTTAAGTTAGTTAACAAAGGCAAAAATAGTGTCTGTCTACTGTCAGTTCTGTTACTTACAATACTGTTTCTGCTCTCTCGTAGTTCTTCATAACAGGTTTAGATTCTTCTTGAAATTTTTCAGATATACATAAGAATTTGTTACAGCCATGATACTGCCTCAGAAGCCATCCATACGCAAGCTAATATGTCCTAACAGCATGTGTGTCATCTAATTTAGCTTGGTTGGTTATAAATGGCTCACAGGAAAAGCAACTCCACATTCTAGAGGCTGACCTGAAAGCAGCACAGCTACTCTCAGGACCAAGTCAACCAATGTGTAGTTAGTTGCAGAATTTTAATTTCATGTTGTGGAAGAAGGGTGAAAAATGAAAGGTCAGACTGCAACTATCTGCTTATTATGATCTCAGGAGTTAAACAGTCCTACAGCTTTTCCATCTTTGGTCATGTTAAGAATGTATTTGAAAATGATCTACTCAGTCATTTTAAACTATGTATTTCATATATTAAATTTAGTTAGAATGAAATACAGCTTACAGAAAATGCCTATTGCAAAAATAAAATGACGCAATAAAATAAAGTTGAAATATTACAAAGGGAAGAAAAGACTATTTTTAAGAATATAAAATGCTCCTGGTTTATTTGAATTGTGATTGATATATTTCAGGAGCTACAAAATTCCACAGCGTCTGAGGGACAAGTTGTGGTATTAGAATGCAGGGTCAGAGGACTCCCTCCCATTCATGTTAAGTGGTTTCGACAAGGCACTGAAATTCAAGATTCTCCGGACTTCAGAATTCTCCAAAAAAGTAAGGCAGTGTCATAGTTTAACCCCAGCTAGCAACTAAGCCCCATGCAGCCACTCGCTCACTTGCCCCCAGTAGGATGGGGGACAGAATCACAGGGGTAAAAGTGAGAAAACTTGTGGCTGAGATAAAGACAGTTTAATAGGTGAAAAACAGATAAGTCCTTGATTATGTGTAAGCACTGCTCGGAGACAACTAAATCCTGAATTACCAACATTGGGTCCAGTGAAAATCCAAAACAGCCCATACTAGCTACTATGAAGAAAAATAACTCTATCCCAGCCAAGCTCAGCATATTCTGCATCCCTTATTCCATAGCATTTACACCATGCTCAGGTCCCACGCTATTTAATACATCGTCAGTAACCACTACCCCCTTCCCATGCTTTGGCATAATACACAGATATCATTCCCTAGTCTGTGGCCCACCCCTGTGAAATGTCTGTAAAATGTTCACAAATGCCCGCAAAATGTCTGTTAACTTCATTTGCTCCATGATTTTGAGCTCCATCTGTTATTATGGTCACTCAGGATAGGAGAGGTGGTGTGTTGCATAGTGTTACTTGGCAACAAAGCCAGCTCAGGTTGGGTCAGTGCTGTACATACACTGTTTCTTGTAAGGCTTGTCCTCCATTGGCTTAGGTGGTTCCTGCTATAGTAATTGCTATAGCATGCAACTCAAATCATGGGTTACAACATTTTAAGGGTATACCCATTACAATCTCCACCCCTGGCCCTTTTGGACCAAACCATTAGCTTTATCATTGCAATGACCTCATTCTCTTGCTCCTAGCCTGGTGTGCTGGTTTTGGCTGGTTCCTGCTATGTTTCCACCCCTGGGGCAGTTGATTCCAGGTGTACTGGATGCCCCTCCAAGTGAAAGCAGACTCTGGCCTGCACTCTGCTGCCAAAGGGATTGAGTAAAACACAATAGCTGTATCAGTTGTGGCATACTACTTGGCTGCCTTTGACTTCAGTTTGTATTGAAGTTCTAGCACATCCCACACAGCCACACTCAGCCAAAACCAGCACAAGCAATAATCTGAAGCGGCTATTTTTCATACAGGTTGGGGAAAGATTGTGACATAGTCTGTCAGGATTGAGTTTTGGATAGAGTCCTCTCTTCCTCACATTTCAGTGATTGTAATGGCTAGAAGAAATAATTGAACTACTGCAGCCAACAGACAATTTAGCTCTTCCTTATTTTGTAATGTGTCTGCGCAGATTCTGTACTTGTCTACAGTATTTCAGTATAATGTGTTCATTCAGTATACTGCTGTTCATTAATGGAATCTCTAATATTATTTTTCTTGTTTGTTTCCCCTTCTTATGATGTGATACACAGAGCCACGATCTGCAACTGAACCTGGTAAGAATCATATGAAAAAATAATCTCTAGATTCACTGGCTCTTTGAGTTTGTACTGAAGCCATAAATAGAAAAGTGTTTCTGCTGAGCATTGGTAATATGAAACCCCCATAAAGACAGTGTTTCTTTATCACACCTTCCATACTCTACACTGTCCTTTACATCAATTCCTTTATTAGTTAAACAGTAAATTCCATTTAGACCCTCAAGGAGAGACTCGCAGCTTAAACTTTGTTCTCAGAAAATGATCAATTTGCATACTACTGAGGAAAAACAACAAATCCCACAAAATTCCATTACCCAAATTGTACTTGCAAGAGTTTCATAACACCCAACCACTAAATGCTAGTTTGGCCAATCTAGCTTGGCAGATGTGAATTGGCTTAAATACAAGTAAAGACTGATCCTCAAAAACAAGGGCACATTGAATTTTTCTAGCCTATTCTCAAGGTAAAAGTCCTAGGTTTCAGAAAGCAAAAAGTGTTCTTCCAGCTCAAGTTTTTTCTTTAGCTGCTTCATTTTCCTATTATACATCTTTATATGCTGTGGTGGTTTCTTGAATAGTAAGTGGATGCTAAAAGAATGTTCTTTAATTTTTCTGAGTCAACATGTAGAAGAGAAGATAGTGATATGGTTTGAGCCTTGCATTAAGAGGGTGGCTGGTTTTGCTTGAATATGCTTGAATTTGGAAAGAGTTTTAATTATGGAGTAAAAAGATAAAACTGAAAGGTTTTCTAAGACCTGGGTATTCTCAAAGAGTGTCTCTGAACTGAAGGACCTTAGCAATGGGGGGATGTTATGAAAACCGCGGGGTTGCAGTGGCAGTCTTTGACTGCAGGCAGAATAGACATAGCAGCTAAGTGATGTTTGTCAAAAAGCAGTTTGGCTATGAAAATATGGATGAGAAAACACCAGTGAAAGGTTAATTCTGAGAGAAATGCAGCTTTCTCTTAGCTTTTGTGGAAACAAGAGGAGGTGAAGAAGGAAAAAGCTCCTGTTTTCTTTATCAGTTACTCAATTTTCTTACTGCTTCACAAATATACCTACACATATATACCTATTTTACTTCATGACCATCATACATATATGCATATACATATACACGTGTGTGCATGCACACACATACATGCTCCGACAGTTAATATTTAATTGTGTGCAGCATCATCACCTCTAGTAACAGCTGATGCCCAGTACATGTAACTGAATGATTTGATTAATGGAGCCTTGAAATGTGAGCTATGTGAAGGATTGGAGAGTGCTATAAAACCAAATTAACCTGTAGTGAGGAATTAAAACATGTCCAAGTGCTAACAGTAGGCTATTGGTTTGCAATCACAATCAAACTGTAAGGTTTAAAAATTGTAAGTTACAGTACAGAATGGTTCCAGGAGAGTTTCAATATCATTTCAATCCTTTTGATGTGAAAAGAAGTAAAGGAGAATTGATTTGTGTTGAAATATGTTAAATTCTATATCTTTCTTGGAACATTCTCCTGTAATATATATTACAAAGTAAGTCTCTCAGCTGCTTTCTTGAGATCTTAAAAAAAAAGGAAAAAAAATCAGATCAATGGGTTGACCTTTTCCCCCTTCCCAGAGAAACTCATTTCTTGACCAAGTAGTATCATCTTTTCTAGATTTAATCTACCAGTGCTATGAGAATAGTACCTGGTATATCTAAGGCATTATTACCAGGAGCTTCTTTTCTACAAAATCACTTGAACTGCATTCACTGTCTCCTCTCACATGATAGAAAGGATCTGAAAGGATTGAAACTACTCAAAGTTTCTACAAAGTTGGGGTTTACTAGCATATCTGAGGGTTTTGTTTTTAATAGATGATTTAAAACTGTTCTGTCAAAATTCACAATCATGAATAATGTTTGCTTCTTTTTGTAATGTTTTTTACCCCTTCACCCTCTTTAGGCAACATAGTGTGTATTATGCTATGTCAACAAAATATTTCAGAGCAGGAATGCACTGTTACCTAGTAGAAAGGAGAAGTGCTTGTTTGTTTGAGACAAAAGGTTCAAATTCCATTCTGAGAATAGCTGAATACAAAGGAAATCGTATATTATGCCTCTTGCTAGAAGTTTTTTTTTATGGGCAACTAATTTTCAGAACTGCTAGTTGCAAGGTTTGTATGGCCTGACAGATATTACTGTGGAATAAGTAAGAATATTTATGATAGTTCACAAACCTAGCAATTCCCTTTCATAACTACTAAATGAAAGAGGAAATATAAGGTGGAATTCTGAGTCCAAAAAAATAATGTCCTTTCCAGCCTTCTGACATACCTGTGCCACCATGTTGATGGTACATGCTTACCATATCTGGTTAGCTTGCAGACCCCGGGAGAGGATGCCTGAAGCCTTCTAAAGAATGCTAGAGAGTGGATCCTTAAATGAAAGGTGTATTTTGTGAGTTTTCCTAGGTACATAAAAGTTACTTACTATCAAGGTATCTTATATCACTCTCAAAATAGGTGGCAAGGCAAGAGTAAGAAGCATCTCAAAATACTATTTTGGTATCTGTATTGCTGCAGTTTAATAGACATAACAGTAGTAAATGCCTCACAGCAGCCTCTTTGTTTTGGGTTTTTTTCGTGCTTGTAATTCCATTGTCCTATATATTTATAAGAACCTTCCTGCTACTCAAAACCTGTGAAAGAGTTTCAGTTTGGTATTTTGTTCTCCTTGCATTCATTGAGCTAAATAGTATCCCTATAAGATTTGTGCAGTATCAGTTCCTACTAAACCCTATTAAATAATGTGCATTGTCTTACTTTCCACTGAAATTAATGACAGTACACTTATTGGCTTATTTGTGTAGGAATTGACTCTGTGCTTGCAAAGGGAATGTAAATAAAGTTTGGGCAAAATGTAAATATTTCTTTTTGACATAAATCATGAGCAGTGTTTTGTGTATTAGTAGTAATACTGTTTTTTAGGATGTCATGAAGGCTCTTAATTCTTCTACAACAGGAAGCTGGGTGGGTACCAGAAATGCAGTAGGTAGAGCACTGGTTTGTGATGCAGTTCAGTCTCTAAGAAGCCAGACAAAACAATACCTGCAGAGGAAGTTGTCCGTAAGCAAACACACAGCTAGTATTCAATGCAGATGGTGAATATGTGTGCAACACTGATAGGGAAACCAGCATGTCTATGTTAGATAAGTATTTAGAAGTTTGAAAAATGACATGATTTCTAAAGATTTTTTCCAAGTGTACAGGTTCCCTGGGATTTTACATAATTTGCAACAAGTTCTGTTGACTTTAATTGCTGGTTATCAACCAAAGTCCAACCATCAGTGAACAATTTTTAGTGCTCAAAAACATCAGTTGCTTTTTGCTAGGTCAATATTTGTTACGTAAGAGAAAAGTGTTCCATGAACTCACACGAGTAAGAAATTAAGAAGCAAAGGGAGGTTTTTTGGATACTTTTTTTGGGTACATTCTATCTATCCTAATGTGTTTTGCACTCCTTTTTCTGTCTAGACAGAAATCAGCTTGCATCACAAATCTCTCTAGACTGCTTTGTGAATTAATAGCTCGTCAGATTACATAAAGCCAACCTCACAGTTTGTCAAATTAGCTGCTCCGTACTTCTTTCTTGGAAGTTTTGACTTTATACTAACTGAATCCTTCAAAGAACAGGCTGCCTGAGAATGAAAAATCCCATTGAGTCATTTGCCAGCTGTTGGTATTTTGACCATTACTCAGCTGTCTGGAGGCAGCCACAAACTGTATTGAATTACATTAAAACAATTGTCTGATGGCATGTAAGAAGAAAACTATATGAAGTAATTTTTCTTAAATTGCCAGGGAATTGCCACATATACATGCTTTATTTTCCTAAGCACAACACTGTGTATGTTCACCAGAAACATCTCAAAAGATAGTCATCACTTCTCTGGGATTGTGCTTTCTTGTTCCCTGTCTGGCTGCTGTGTTCCAATAAGTGTAAGGAAGTGCTGTGTAAGCCCCTTAGAAATCCCCCCATATTTCTGCATATTGGAAACAAAAAATATATGGCAAACGTTACAGAAATCCTTACTGCCCTCTCACACAAAGAAAATCAGTTTTTTGATAGCTGATGAAATTCAAAACACAGAAACTTCAGTAGGTCAGCATGCATTTTGAATCCATGCATTTTTTAGTGAAAACAAAAGAATTATGACTAAAAGTGTAGCTCTCTCTTTCACTGCTTTCATTCCATCCCAACATACCCAGTCAGTTGCCAGGACCTATAATAAATGCTTGGCGCAATGTAGAGACATTCCAGCCACTCCAGCCAATAAGCCGGCTTCATTTGGAGCTCAGCTCAGATGCCTCTATACAAACGCCCGTAGCATGGGGAACAAACCAGAGGAATTAGAGATGCGTGCACGTCTATGGGGGTATGATATCATAGGCATCACAGAAACATGGTGGAATGGCTCCTATGGCTGGAGGGTTGGAATGGAAGGTTACAGGCTCTTTAGAAAAGACAGACCCGGCAGGAGGGGAGGGGGAGTTGCCATTTATGTTAGGGATAGGCTGGAGAGTATGGAACTCTGTCTGAGGACAGGTGATCAGTTAACAGAGAGTCTGTGGGTCAGGGTTGAAGGGAGAACAGCGATAGGAGACATTATTGTGGGGATCTGTTACAGACCGCCTGATCAAGAAGACTCTGTGGATGAAGCACTCTATAGGCAGACGGGAACAGCCTCATGCTCGCAGGCCCTTGTTCTCATGGAGGACTTCAACCACCCTGATATCTGTTGGAGGGATGGTACAGCCTGGCACAAGCAATCCAGGAGGTTCCTTGATTGTGTGGAAGA
>WYDI02031399.1:5377-39914 GCA_009867235.2 Psittacus erithacus
TCTGTCAGGTTAAAGCCATTCCCCCTTGTCCTGTCCCTACAGGCCCTTGTCCAAAGCCCCTCTCCAGCTTTCTTGTATCCCCTTTAGGCACTGGGAGCTGCTCTGAGGTCTCTCTGGAGCCTTCTCTCCTCCAGGCTGAACAAGCCCAGCTCTCCGAGAGTTCCAGCTGCAGGGAGCTCAGTGTCATTCACCTGGGGGGGATCAGAGCTCTGCAGCCCAGAGGCAGATCATCCATCACCCACCTTCACGCTGGTCTCCAAAGGTCCATGACCTTTGGCAGTTGCCAGAACTGTACCTAGTGAGGCAGGGCTGGACTCCAACTCAAGCTGCTCACTGGAGGGTTTGAAACTCAAACATCAAACTGGTCCCAGTTCAGAGAGCCTGGATGTGAGGCTGTCTGTACACAGGTTATCCAAACAGCAGACATCTTCAACAGCAAACATACACATAGCAGGATGTTTTCCACAAAACTGGAACTAAAGGAGCCATGAACCAAGTGCTCCTATACTCCAGCCAAATACACCCCTCCCCGCTGCTGTCCATGTGCAGCATCGCACCCACATCCACATACGTTTATGGTTGAACACCTTCTCCAGGTTTCTCCCTTCACAGTGACCAGTGCTGTCCAAACTACGCAGCTGTCCTGGTTACTGCAGAGAATTAAGACTGATTTGAAGCTCTGTCATTTCTACCTGTCTAGTGGATCCAGGGGAAAAATAAATCCTTCCAAGCTGCATGGTCAGAGATTCACAAGCCCCAAAAACTCTGTCCCTGACTGGGGACTGGGATTTTAACCTTACGCTCAATACCACTCTCGGGTCATTCTGGCCAGCAGCTGACCTTCAGCGCAGGTCTCCTGTGATGCAACACCCTGAATGTTAGATTTCTGCCAGCAGGCAGCTCTTGGATCAATACAGACAACTGTCTGCTGGAGGGAATAAACAGATCACAACAGAAAACACCAGGGAACACAGGTATGAAACAGTGAGGGGAGAGCAGAGCAAAGTCAACACTGATCTCCAGCAGTCTGGGAGCTGCTGGACTTCGTGGGAGCCTTCTGCACTCAGGGCATGGAATGGGTGATGCTGGTCCTCTTGCCTGGTCATGCAGTACCAAATATTCTTTCCTCTAGTAGAATAGCTCGCTGCCAGGCCTACAAGGAAACTAAAGCAGGTTACAAGACCTTTAAAACAACAAAGTAAGCACTTTATTTCCATTAAGCATGTTGTTTTAGTATCACAATGGAATGATGAGAAAATGTTTAAAAAAAACCCAAAAAAAAGTCTCTAATCCCCCCAAACAGCGGGAGGTTTTCAAGGCAATTTAAAAACCAAGGAGTGACAGAAGTGCCAAAACAGTCCCAACATCAGGAGACTCCTCCTCTGAGAGCTAGGCAGGGGCAGGAAGGTGGAATGACACGAAGGTACGAATGTCTGAAGTAGTCTTTGGCGCTTCTGCCTCACATTCGATACGTACATGATCTCTCAAGACAACTCCACAGGAATCTCCAGACGCAACAAAGTGCTACGTTAGTAGAACCAAACCCCAGCGAGGACGTGCCTCTAGCTGAGGTGCCCGGCAGTTGGGCGTTAAGACACATCCTGCAGACAGTGCTGACTCCAGCTGGGGGCCCTTTGGGTTGGGAGAGGAGGAAAAAGAAAGGAAGTGTGGTGTGTGAATCCCAGAAGATGTGCCCATGCGCAAGACACGGTGTCCTGCAGGACTGACAAAACCAGGGAGGAGAGAAGGTGGTGGCAAAACGAAACATGGATCTGTTCCCTACAGTGATCAAAATACGAGTCCAGTGCAGTAACTATAGTTTCACAGTTCCAGGGGGCAAACTGTCGTTGCAGAGTCTGTAGTAACGCAGGTCGTTCACCAGTCTGTGCACATTCTGGGTAAATGATGGCAGATCCTGGAAAAGATCAAACAACTCATTGGACTGCAAACAGAAAAGCACCTACAAGCGCTGTCTTGCAGTGGGAAACACAAAGGAACCAAGGGCCCAGCACCCAGCCCCCTTCTGCTGGAGCCTGAGCCCAGGAAATCTGATGTTCTGTGGTCCATGAACAGGGAGTGGACACAGCTCCATCTCCCATGGGAGAGGAAGCACTCAACAGAGAAGCAAGCTTCAGCAGATGGAAGCCACAACCTACTGCACTCCCTCCCATAGGCAGGTTACAGACCCCCTCCATCTGCTTTGCACCCATGCAGTGGGTTGAAGGAAGCATGGGCCATTGCAGCTACTCTGCTGATGTCTCCACTGCAAACCTCAAACATCTGGCCAGCAGCTGGAGTGAAATTTTGGTGAGGATTTGGGTGTCCCACTCTAGAAAATGTCAGTCTGCCCCTATGAAGACTTCCTCCAGGAAGCACATTCCCTGATTCCCACAGCATTCAGAGGTGAGATGTCAGTTCTGCTACCTACAGTGAGAACCCTTGGCTAGAGGTGGCTGAGTATGGAAGCGTTTGGAACAGAACTGCCTCAAAACACCATCCAAAGCAGCTCATGGCTTCCTGCCACCACATTCCAGGCATCCTGGGAATACTGATACCCTGTTGCAGTGTCCCCCCTTCTTACCCTGTCCATTTTGAAGTTCCTTCCCAGCACGTTTTTCTGGTTTGAGTCCACGCCATCACAGCTGGCCAGAAACTCAGGGAGAAAGGCTGAGTAGAAGCCATCAAAGTCCACTGAGGCCATATTGTATGTGGCAATGCCAATCTCCTCCTGCAGCAGGTCATGCGACTTGTGGACAAGCACCTGAAGCAGCACATTCACAAACTGGAACAGCATGGTTGTCCGGAAGATCTTCTGCACAGCGAGAGGAGGACACAGTTAGGAGTCTTCACACCAGCAATGCTGCCACAGGAGGGACCAGGGCAGCCAGCACACTGCTCCAGAAATACAGGCTCATCAAGGGCAGACCAGGCATGGCTGCACAGGGCTGCTTCAACTCTTGTGAGCACACAGACAGTTTCCTGAGCCAAGCCAAGATCACAAGTGGCTGCAATAAGCTGGATCAGTATCAGCTTTAAAGTTAACAGTGAGTTTGGCCACATTTACCCTTGCACCTGACCCAAGTTTCAAGCAATGACCCAGTGCTTCTGAAAGCCAGGGCATGTGGCAAGCTGCCTGCAGCAGGCAGTTGTTAACATGACAGGCTGTCTTTCAGCTGTGACCACAGATGTGAACCTGAAAGCTCTGCTTTCACAGCCTGACAAGAAGGGCAAGACCCTGGATTCCAATTTTAATCCATTGTGAATGAAGCTCAGAGGTCTAATTAGAGGGTCTGGTGCATGGGTCCTACATGACACTGATGGAAACAACCACCTGGCAGTGACTTGACTGTAAGTATCAGACATGCTGCTGCTGACACAGTGAGAATACTGGAGGGACCCGGGCACAGTTCCACTGATGATCCCAATTCCTGCTTCCTCAAACTGCAGTGTCACTGTACGTGCTCTTTGCTTTCCCTTGCTCTCACAGGAGGGAACACATCAAGGCGTTGCTTTGACTAGAGCTGGGATCCCTCCTGTGCTTGCTGCAGCAATTATCAGGGAAGTAGCAATGCTACTGTCACCAGCACCATATCCATCAGGATCACAGAAAGGCTGTGACATAAAAAAACCTGACCTTCAGTTTCTGAGTAGTTTTAAAAGAAGTCCTAGAACAGCACCTGCCTATTACCATGCACGTGGTGTACACTGAACAATCAGGACCCACCTTGTGATACAGCTTCTGCTTGGTGTTCAGCGTCTCCAAGTAGAAGAGATTCTGCTTGAACAGGTGAATGTCAGGCTGCAGGAAGGACTGGCCAAACGCCTACAAATAAAGCAGAATTGAAGGGATTTGATGTTACAATATCAGACATGCCAGGCAGATCATCATCATTTTCACCCTGTCACCAGAACAAGCCCCTGGGAGCCTCTGCGGCTTCTCAGTGCAGCCAATGAACATGACAGGCTGTTGTAGGACAGGAAACATGAACACCAACAGAACACATGGACAGGTTTTGTTCTCAATCCAAGAAAAAGACCAAGGTGACTGCACTAAATCAGAAAGACATTAGAGACAGGAGCTGGGAGGCTGACCTGGGCATTACAGAAGCAGTAAAGAGCCTAGGAGCCAAATTTGCTGGATGCTGCTGAATTCGTCTGGTTAGCCTGCACAGACTCTGTGATAAAACACTCTGAGAACCTCTGAAACACTGTACAGGTGATGCAGGCACATGGAGTGTGCTCTGTACAGAGACAGGTAGAATTTTACCAGATGCTGCTTCAAGGCATGATGAATGTAAAAGTTCATTTCCTCACACCAGCTATTTGTTAAATGGACAAAACCAGGCCAAGTCCCTTCAAGACTGAGCCAGTTCTGGACTCAGATCTCTGGTAGAAAGCAGCACATAAGTTATTAACATCCTCAACATAAAACACTGGTTGTATGAAAAGCATCTACAGAACATTAAGAGTTCTGTATCAAAACAATAGGAACAAAGTAGTAAAACAAGTAGTTCAGTATTTTCAATTAGCCTGAAGTTTGTACTGAGATTACCATGCAAGTATCTCCCAAAATGAGGTACTTGGGTGGTTTTAGAAGTGTTAGACTGCTACAGGTGAAAGAGAGATGCCTGGACAGCCCTCTGCCTTCGCTATTCCCCAGGCAAAAGCCTACAGGATATTAGCCCACTGACCCTTCTCTACCAGATCAGATGGCCCAGAGTAGAACAAGTCCATACAAAAAAAAAAAGAAGACATCTTGGTCTTGGAAGCTTTCCTGTGCTGAAGTTTGTCCTAGTGCTAACCATGCACTAGTAACAGAAGTAAATGGGTCAGCATTAGCAATTTATTTTTACTGCAGGATGAGGCATGGAAAGGAATTAACATTCCTTCCTCCCTGCCTGCTTCCCTGTGCAGCAAGGCACTGTGCCTTGTGAGCACATCAGCAAGACCACTCCGCAACTGCTTTCATTTCCAGCTGTTCCTGAAGGCAAGACATCACTCAAGACGCCATCGCCCACATGTTTAATGCCCTGCCACAAGCAGCATACGCTCTGCTGCAGAAAGAATTTTGGACAAACATGAGAATAGCTGTTACCTGCATAATGGCACTGAACTGTGCTTCGTTCTCCATCTGCTCTTCTGCTACTCCTCTTTGGACACTAGCCAGCACACTAGATTTGAAGAAGTACCGCCAGTTATGGTGGAGGACCCGGAAAAGCAGCTCGAACAACTCTGCTTTCACATCAGGAGATGAGCGCTAGGAGGAGAGGAGAGCAAACAGCTCAAAGCAGGCTCCTGTGCTGGAATCCCACCATCCCTGGATCCCACTGCTGGTCGCCACCTCCAGCAGTGCTTTGCAGCCAAAGTGCCAGAGCATCAGAGCATTTCCTCCCAAGGCAGGCACAGAACTCAGCAGTTGTTGGATCATGTTAGGAACACATCTCTGAGTTTTGAGTTTACCTCCTGCTTTGCGCATGTCTGTAATTTTAGCCTCTCTTTTGACACTTCCTGACAGAATCCTCCACCCACGCTGCTTCCAATTCCCACTGACTTGTTACCCAGTTTTCCCTGCACAGGGACTGACATTTACAGCTCTTGGAAAGCTAAAGGCTTCATTGCTCCCATACCCCCAGCAATGCCTTCCCTTCCCATCTCCCCCATCCTTCACCTCACGTGAGAACAGCCCTACCTCCGCAATGATGGGGTAGACCTGCTCCATGCACAGTGAGATGACACTGGGTAGAAAAGGTTTGAATACTTGGCCTGGCTCTTGTACCACCACTTGCAGAATTTTCAGGAACTTCTCCACCACCCGACAACCAGTGCTGCCCTCATGGAGGATGCTCTCTGCCAACTGCTCCCTATGACAGAAACAGTCATGGCACTGGAAGCTTCACAGGGATCTGCACACTTACTGGATTTACGGGAAAGCAGGTAGTGCCTCTGAACTTGTTTAATACAAGCTAAGGAGATGAAGCCACAGAAGGGAACTAGTTTTTGACTGAGGATTGACAGACTCCACTCCAGAATAAGAGCTAAAGTGACAGAGTTGGGGCACCCTCAGATCTTGGGTAGGAGCTAAATAGGCAACATGAGAGCCCAGTTCAGCATCACACACTTCCAGAAAGTCCATGGGAGAGCTGAGACTGTGATGGCATGTGTGATTGATGTGCATGGGCTGGGTCACTTCAGACTTAGAAACGCTTTCCTTGGATTTAGTCCTGGGACATGACAAAAGTTTGGACACAGACCGCCTGGGTTGGAAACACTACACTCTTTAGGGACAGGGACCTGTTGTGAGTCCCTTACAAAGACAGATCATCCTGAGGGATAGAAAGCAGCAAGCAACACAGGACAATACCTGGTGAACATATTTAGGAAGGTTTGTATGATCTGCTCAGTGAAAGGCACTCCCATCTGTACCCTCAGTCCTTGAAACAGAGTGAGGAAGAAGCTCAGCATCTCATCTGTCACATCTACGATAAGAACAGAAAAGCAAAAAGAATGTGTTAAGGTAACATTCAAATCCATCAATGAGTCTTATGTCAGATTTGCTCCAGGGAACCCCATTTACTCTTATAAATTTAGCAGGAGGGCCATTAGAAACTGAAACCAACAGCCAGTAGTACTGGGCTTAAAGGTTGCTCATCCATTTCTGAAAACTGCCAAGGATGACCAATACAGGCAGCACGAAGCACCTCAGATCAAATACAATACTACCAGCAAGGCCCTTAGTCTGCTCTGCCTACACAGAGTGCGTGGGGAAAGCCTTGGCCACGGTCTGGGGCCATCTCCAGTTGCTCACATCTCATACAGGGTTAACAGGAAATCCAAGGAAATCCAAAACAGCTCTGCAGCTCTGGGGGGGGGGAAGGGTTGGAGCTTTTTTTTAGGCAGTAACTGAAAAGATCCATCTAACTTCAGCAGTCCTCTGCAGCACATGGTTATGCATTACCTGACCAGCACCACAGCTAATCGTTCATCAGCCCCAACATGCTTTATTGAATAATGAGGGGAAGCTGAAGCTGCTCAACTCCTCCTTCACACAGCCTTTGTAGCCAATAAATAGCAATGGCATGAGGCTGTTAGCCTGTTCTGAAGACAGCAGTTACTGCAGTCACAGCATCAGCTTGCTGTCTTGGATCTGCTCTGCATTTCAACTTTTTTTGCCTCCCCCTCGCCTGCTTCACTGAGAAAATCCCACCTAGCTCCAAAAGTTTTCCTGGAACATCTTGGTCTTCATGAGAGAAGCTGCTGTAGTCCTGGGCATCTGAGCTACCCTGATGTGATACAAAATGTAAATCACTGGCCAGAAGATTGCCAAGCAATAATCCTGGTTACATCTCAGGAGACTTTCCTTTACAAGGAAAAATAAACCCACATCAGGGGGCTGGAACTAGATGATTTTTAAGGTCCCTTCCAACCAAACCAGTCTGTGATTCTATGATAATTTGACCTAATCTGATGAGATTGTCTTCTCTTTGCTTTCAAGGGTCTGGAGAAAATTTAAGTGGCAAACATAGCTAGACAAGGTATTCTAAAGCTTTTTTTATGGCTCAGGATCTGCTCCATTTTGTTTCACTGCTGAACACAGCACAAGGCACCTCCTTCTGGAAGTGTGAGAAACCTTCATGCCTGTATCCTAGATGGCAGAGATCTCCCAGCCCACCCAGAAGTACAGCCTCTCTTTACACTTAGGCACAGAAAGCCCACACACTTCACACTAATGCCACCACAATTCTATGCTGATGGACCCTGGGTGTCATCAGTAGGTCATGAAGCTACTCACAGCATTAAAACCTGTCCTATGGTTATACCTGACTGATGAATGAAAGCTGGGAAGAGGGCTAGTGAGACCTGCACGGATTCTTGCAGCGACTGATAACAGATCTGTCGAGACTTGGTGGATTCTCCAGAGATACTTTCTACAATATCTTCTAAAACGCTGAGTGTCTGATGGATGATCACTTTGGCTGCAAAATAAGAGAGGTGATACTTCCTGCATGTGTCAACACTACTCAAGAGGCAAGAAATGGAGTTCACAGAGTAACTAAAAAAACCTACAAGGCAGCATATACACCAAATCCAGGTTGGAGTCAAAGATGTTTCCAAGCGCATGTTCATATTTTGAATTGGTTTTACTTGGTCACTGTGGCTACTTGTTTTCTGTTATGCAGGTTTACTGCTCTACAGATGCATCCACTGCTCAGCTACTCAGATGCAGAGGCTGAGGGGAGCTGTAGACAAGATTATTCCCAATATGCTAATGCTACAGAAACACCAACCAAGAAAAACGCAGCACATTATGACAGCCAGATATATTGCAGATTTCTATTTCTGAAATAGCAACTGGAGTGATACACAATCACTATAAACTAACCCAAACGCTGAGAGATCTTAACTGGCTTGGTTCCTCCCACATGCGCAGTCTCTGATACCCTTCTCATGAGGAGCAAACCTCTGGAATGCTTCCTCTCCGCAGAGCTGACTAGCACACCACGTTGGGCAGAAGCTATCACACTGCATACTTAGAAGCAACAGTTTTAAAATGACTCTCAAAAATAAAATCCAACCAAAAAGCTCTCAGACATCCCCAAAAGCAGTCCCAAACTATACACAGAAACTTTCCAAAGGTCCCTAGACCAAATCTGTGAAGGGCTCTGCCCCCTCTACACTTCTTTCCAAGCCTGGAATCAATTCTTTTTTCCTCCCTTAAGTTTTTATAACCATAATCTTCATTTAATGGTGCTTCTACCTAATGTTTTTAATCCTACAGTGTTCCAGCATTAGGCTGTGAAGTATTCCTAATGCAATCACTGCTATTGGAAGTCTTACCAACAAATTTGACCCCACCTTCCTGGCACAACTAAGGAAGACAGTACTTTGATGGAAGAGTTTATAGGCAAGCTGGGGTAAGAGAGCCCTTCAGACACTCCACAGGAGAAGGGTCTCGAAAGAAAGAAAACAGAAATTCCTCCTTTCCTGTCCTCCCCATGCACTAAACACATTTTTTCAGGCAAAATAACTGCTGGGAAAATCAGCTTAATGTCACCTATCAGCAGTTTGCAGTGCACCAAGACAAGTGGTACTTACTGTCCTCCAGCTGCATCTTCCTCTGTGGCAAGATGGCATTGGATTTGAGCTGGCGGTATTCCCTTGTGAGGGCAGAGATGAGGCTGGCGTGGTTGGTGGAGCGAACTGCCCACTGCTGCTCGCTCTCTGGAAGGTTTGGCCAGGGCAGCAACAAGACGTTTGACAGTGCTCTGCACACCAGCACCTGGGCCTAGAAGTGATGACATATTAAGCAACAAGACAAAAGTTTGACCCTTTTTGTAATGCATTTTTTGCTAGAGCAGAACCCCAGAGTGAAGGGACATTTTCCAGCTCTTCTTCTGGCAGTCTGGAGAAGAGAAGGCTCAGGGGGGACTTTAGCGCACTCTACAACTACCTGAAAAGAAGTTGTAGTGAGGTGGGGGTTGGTCTCTTCTCCCAAGTAACAAGTGACAGGACAAGAGGAAATGGCTTCAAGCTGCACCAGGGGAGGTTTAGACCAGATATTAGGAACAATTCCTTCCCCAAAGGGTGGTCAGGCATTGGAACAGGCTGCCCAGGGCACTGGTGGAGTCACCATCCCTGAAAGTGTTCACAAACAGTGTAGATGAGGCCCTCAGTGACATGGTTTACTGGTGGCCTTGGCAGTGCTGGGGAATGGTTGGACTTCATGATCTTAAACGTCTTTTCCAACCTGGTTGATTCTGTGATTCTATCAGCAGTGCTCACTGTTGAAGGAAACAGTTCAACAGTGGAGGGTGAGTCTAAGTAAAAACTAGCAGCTCTGCAAGGTAAGAGAGAAGCAAAGCTCCATGACTTAACGGCTGGAACCAGCTCCCAGCTCTGCTACCTCTTCCCTGCAATGGTAAGTCCCTGTTCTCATAGTCATAAACCCAAAGATGACACCAGTTTTGTTACTTCTTGTCTGGTTTACACACTAAGCTTCTGTGTTTGTGCAGCACTTCATGCCTCCATGCCAATGCACAATACAGCCACATCCCAGCCTCCAATATGGCTTTTCAGTACTTCTGTAATATACTAACTTGGAGTGAGGTATGTAGAATAATAATACAAGTGTCACAGAAAATACTTTTGTGTGTCAGAATCAGTGTGCCTCTACTGTAAAGAGAATGCATCCTCAGGGACTGTCTTGTGTCAACAAGTGAGGAAGGAATAAGATCTAAGGGGTGCAATTGTAATTTTTCCTTATTCTGTTGCTTGAAATAGATCATTACTGACAAACTGCATCGCAGTGACTCCTGCATAGCCACAAGACAGAAATATCTACTGCCCCTGCCCTTTATTGTTGAGGTTATACCTCATACAGTACAAGCTGAGGCACAGCTTCTCAAGGACACCTCATCTACACACTTCATGCTTCAGACAATCACCTTATCAGGAAGCTGCTGAGCAGAAGTATCTGTGATCCTGTTGAACACCTTCTGTACTGCTGGGATGCTGATCAAGAACACTGGTCGCACTGTGGTGGCTAAAGAGACTAGCAGGTGGCACGCAGACAGCAGCAGCTTCTCCTGCACCTGAAAGAGAGGGTGGTCAGGCTGCCTAGTAACACCAGCTGCCATTGACAAGCAAGACCGTTTAACAGCATTTATTTACCAATTAGAGCACAGAGCAGTCCCCTTAAAGGTGTGAAAGAGAGATTTCCCTGCTTCAAGCCATAAAATCATTAAGCTGAATTTATATGCCTAAGTTGCTTATCTCGTATTAGCCTGATCTACAACGCTATCTAGAACTCCTCTTGGTCTCACCCTATATGAGACACCTGTTGCAGCTCTAGGAGAGACATCCAGCTCTCATCCCTGACAGACATCATGCCCAATCCCTGGCAGTGTTCGAGGCCAGGCTGGACGGGGCTTGGAGCAATCTGGTCTAGTGGAAGGTGTTCCTTCCCATGGCAGGGGGTTGGAACTGGATGAGCTTTATGGTCCCTTCCAACACAAACTATTCTATGACTCAGAATGATTCACATCAGGAGAAACAGCATGGTGCAGAGCAGACCGTTTAAACACGCGCACACAACAGCTCTGCCCCTTGAGGGTGTCTGGCTCCAAGGGAAGCCTTCCCCCAGCCCAGAACTGACAAAGGTACCTTTGAGCTGATGAGGGGTGTAATAGCCTCCAGAGTGGTGGAGACGAGCGAGATGAACTGCTCTGGGTTCTGGCGATGAACTTCACTGTAGAACTGTGCCAGCCAGTGTGCATAGGCCTGCAGTGCTGCCAGAGACTGAGCATGCCTGTGGAGGAGCAGAGCAAGGATAAGGTACATACATGGAATAAAAGACACGTTCTCCAGGACAGCTGCAGAAGGGCCCACATCCTGGGCATGGTAGGTAGTTCTGACAGCACAAGGCAAAAGAATATTGATATTTTCAGACAAAGCTGGCAGCTTTTTCTTTAAATTGCTTACTACCATTTTTTGTCTCAGACCCTGTATATTCAAAGCATATTTAAACATGCACTGAAACTGAACTCACTCACTCAGCAACAAAAGGTCAAATCATAATCAATTATATTTGATAAGGTCAAATTCTACTCGACTGGTAGGTTGGACATAACCATACTTTATAATTACACTTCTGACACAAGGCCATATTAAGATTTTTGAGTCAAGACATTTTCTTTGGGACTACAGAGAGGAAAACCCCTCACTAACAGATCACGGAAAAAAGCCTCCCATATTATGTTAAACTGGAAAAGGAAAAGACTATTAAAAGAACATTATCTGCACAGAAGTCAGTGCTAGTAACTTGGGATTATTAGGAGAAATCCAGGGAGCTACATGATGAAATCTCAAGGGGGTTTTCAAGGAGCTCCTGTACAGGCAATTGCAAACTAGAACAAGCACTCGACGTGCTCAAAAGGAAAACCTCAAATTCTGCTTACAAACAACAGTTTTCAGGAAATAAGTTTGTACTACACAGCCTGAGGAATAGAAGGGCTCCAAAAGGCTGTCAGAGTAGGGCCCTATTACTAGCAGCATCAATTTCACACTTAATGTCAACTTCAGGATTGAAGGTATTCATTTGTTTCAGAATGATCTGCACAGCTGGAAGGCACATGTTTGTCTTGGAAGCCAAGGACTCAAAATCCTGTACTAGGAAAAACATCTTTTTCCTGAGCCATAGACCTGACTTTGGTAGCAAAACATCCATAAAGTGGAACTACACACAGAGAGTAGATCAGTTTCTTAACACACCACTATTATAGCACTTATTTCATCATTTAATTACACTGCAAAAGAACTAAGCTTTTACAGCCACTGACAGAGGGCAGAATAACAGTTTTAGAGCTAATGGGTATTTTTACTTCTTATCACAAACATCTTTTTCTTCAAATAACCTGAGTACATCCATTTGAGGATGCACCATCCCATGTGGATACCAAGTTTGTATCCAGCCATTTGCAGTGTCTACCTCATACTCACACATCGATAAGGTCAGGTTTCAGTACAGATGGTACTGCAGTTTCGATGTTATACAGTTTAATCTGGGATCCGTACAGCGTTACTTTTACCAACCTGGAAGTGAACACATACATGGCAGTGTGAGATAGATATACACTCGTACAAATCTGCTTTAACATCTATCTGAATTCAGCTCTTTGCAAGTCTGGGTCAATATTTAGCTAATATTTAGCTATTTCACTATTTGCAGTAAGATGGAACAAATATAGTGTTTCTGCATAGAAATGAAAAAACATAACCAACGGAGTCATGTAAAGCCCTGAAGGTCTGTAATTTGCAACCATGTACTAATTAAGTTTCTTGGAGGAAAAGAATGGAAGGATGCCTGCCTTTCGGTTTTCACAGGTCTTTTCACAGAATCATGGAATGGTTTGTGTTGGAAGGGACCTTAAAGCTCATCCAGTCCCAACCCCCTGCCACAGGAAGGGACAGCTTCCACTAGACCAGGCTGCTCCAAACCCCGCCCAACCTTGGCCTTGAACACTGCCAGGGATGGGGCATTTCACTTTCACTTAAGAGATTTTGGTGATTTAGCTTTGAGAGATACAATTCTGAAGTAAACAAACTCTACATCTCATTTCATTGCATCACACATGCAGATGCTGGGAAACAAGTACTTCAGTCTTTCACGTGACTGATTTTATTTAATCCCTCCTATTAGTTTTTTCATTAAGGACTTAGAAAGCTACCTGGGAAACATAGCACTGATGAATGTAACCAGATTCCGGCCACTGAGTTCTTCATATCTCAATTCAATCATAACAAGGGGAGGCAGAAAGAAACCTTGGTTTTCACACTCACTGCAGTGGTGGCAATTGCTCCTGATACTGCTGAAGGAACAGCAAACCCCAAAACCCATTCCTACCTCTCCACCACTGTTAGAGCATCATTGAACCTGGCAGCAAACACATCTCCAATGAAGTACTCTGCTAAGCGCCCAACAGCCTGCAGCAAGGAGCTCAGGTCCCTTAAGGAGCAGTGCAAGCGGCGGCAATCGTTCTCTGCAGTGATATTCAGCCTGTGACCTGGAATGACAGGAACGTTCATCAGCAATGAAGCCAAGAGACCTCAGTGTCAATTACTGCTTCTGCTAACAGCCACTGACTAAGAGCCTAGCAGTCTGAAAGCTCATACTTGAAAAACCTTGTGCAAGAAAGTCATATGTGTTCTAATAAATACAGCTCTTTGGGCTGAGAAACCTAATTACAGAGATACAGGAAATGCAAAGTTAATTCTAATTACATTACAAGCATTCTTCTCCAATTAGCTTGGCAGCGGGTCACAGTTCAAATTGCAGCACCGCCCAAGTGACTGAAATACTCAAATTGCGCAAGACAAGCTCAACTGTTCTGACTGCCACACTTTGAATTCCAATCTAAAGGCTGAAACATGCTACCAAGTATTTCAGCCTTTGACACATTTATTTTATTCTATTTGTGTTAATATCTACATAAACAGGAGCCTTTCTGTCTATCTGTTGCCATGGAAAGCCACCCCAGGTCTGCAGAGAAGGTCATTACCCAAACTTCCTCTCCTGGCCAGAGGGTTAGAAGCGTTCCAACAGCGCAGCCACATTTGTAACAATAGTGTTTGCTTCTGATGTGAAAAGTTGTTAATTACTTTTATATTTCTCATATAAGGAACACAGGAGTAATTAGATTTGCCAGTCTTATTATTTATGCAATCATCCTACCACTCAGTTGTATATATACCTGCTTTCTAAACACTCCAGGCCTTTAACTAGAAAAGCAAGTAAGTTCTGCAACACCACATTTCCATGTACAGCAGTACTGAAATACAAGATTCCTTTGCTGGTCATACCAGAAAACTTGAATCAGCTCAGCTACAATATTTCCTCACGCAGATCACACTACTGTGACTTTCCTTATTTCTCAGGAAGCAGCAACAAAGTTACAACTCATGCTTTATATTCACTTGAGAGCACTGGTGTCTTTGTAAACTACTTTATACATGAAGGCTCCTGAAATGCCAGGTAGATAAGAAACTACTACCCTATTGTAAACAGTTCATCTTCTCATTGACTCAAAATAGTTTTAATTCACCCTAAATAAAAATACTCCTACGGTGGACAACTTCACACCAGATTTGAGCCCCAAGCAAATGGGAGCACAATCTTTCTTGAAATAAGTTTAATGGGAGAAAAAGGTCATTCATCCATGTTACTGTAGTATTTGATGCTGCATACCTGTTTTTAACAAGAAAATAAATCACATTATTAGATGTCTGCTACTGTAGTTTACTGAACCATTAGATACCATACGTGTGTCCCGATCCTCAATGGAATATGGAAGAAGCAACACCAAAGCAGATCTAGACGGTTTTTGCAATTAGCTATTCAAACAGAGGATCACAATGGCTATTACCTGTCCCTGAAGTGACCACAAACTGCTGGAGTCCCAGATACACTTCCAAGTTGTCCTGCAGAACTGGAAACTAGAAGAGACAAGAAAAGAGTGATTTTGGGGCTTGGAAGACAGTTAACATCCAACTACCGATTACACAGTGCACAATTTTCTTGCTTCTCCCTAGTGTTTTCAAAAAGACACTTGGAGAAGAGGAAAGTTGCTAGGCTCTGGCCTGATCCTGCATGCAACAGCTTCTCATGTCTTGATAGCTGTCATGAAAGCCACCAAGATCACCACCCTGAAGGCACTTCTCTGTGGTAGCTCTCCCTTTCCCACAAATACGAGCAATCAGCCTAATAAGACACTGGTCTGACAAGAGTAAGCGATGGCACAGCATGCCCCATTATGAATATACAGATGGATGTATAACCCAGACCAAACAGAGCAGAGGAAAGGCAGAGCTTGGATGCTTGTGCTGCAGCCATCCCACCATAAGTATCAGCTCCTCAAAAAGCAGCTACTAAAATACCGTTTAACCAAAGAAGTTTCCAAGCAGAGCGCTTCTACAGCAGAGTGTAAAAGGGAAGTACTGCACCAGGAAAGCTGCAGGCTGCGTTAGGAAAGCTCCAAGGGGAAAACAACTAAGGGAGAAGCCACCACAGTCCTCGTGCATCCTGATTTGGGAACAGAGGGCAGGACTGACAGCAAACATGCTTGATCCTGGTGATACTTCAGCAGAGCAACAGATTACGCTACCACAGTGGAAGTGAACTGTGCACACAGACTAGAAAGCCTTCTAAACAGTTTTCAGCCAGCCAAGGTACCTCAGTGATGTGAATTAAGAGATTGTGCTGTACCTGAATGCATTTGTATCCATACAGAATAAAACTGCACACTGACCTTTTCCTTGCATACATCCAATCAGAAAGAATATTTTCTAACCTTTTCAGTCTATTGGCAGAAGTCCCCAGATGAGGTGGTTGGTTTTATGGAAGTTCCCTCCTCCATCAGCAGAAGGAGCCACAGCCATTCACTGTCCAGCACAGGACAGAGTAACAGCAGATGCTGTATGCTGTTTTAATTACTTGGTACTGACAGACCAGCCACTGCACCCAGCAGCACTGCAGAGCACCATGAGAAGCACCTGAAACTGCCTGAGAATCTCCCAGTTTATCCAGTATACAAGAGTGATCTAATGAAGGGCTCAAGAAAGCACTCACCATCAAGTTTCTAACATGCTGTGCCTAAATAACAGTGGAGAGTCTTTATATAACTGCAGGAAGAGAGCTATTTTAAAAACCCAGATAGTCTTCCTCATGTTAATGTGTTACTTTAAGGAAGCTACATGCTCTTCACCATATGACCCATATGCTCAGTGAAACAGCTGCTCCTCTGTCTGCCTCTTGCAGACTCATGCCATGTGCCACGCTGCAGAGCAACTTCTTTCACACGAGGGCTGTTAAGTTCACTACTTCAGTTTCTAGGAATAGTGCTCAGCCCAGCCAGAATGGTTCTTAAATAAAAGTATCAATTAAAAGCAGTTCAGGTCAGGCATCTTCTGCCTCTGCAGCAGCTTCACCTCTGTAGCAGCTTCATTTCCTCTGCTTCTTGGGAATGTGGTTCAGAGGTCCAGGTACACAGTATCTCCAGGAGAATTAACAGACTTGCTTTGAGATCCTACTGTTACTACTAGTCTTTCACCCAGCAAAAAGACACTGACTACTCTGAATGTTGAACTACACTGGCTTACAGCCTCAAGATCTCCTCAAAACCCACTATAATGCTACAAACCCCAACAGCTTTTACACCACCAATTTTAGCAAGAGCAGTGGCACTAGCTGGAACAAAGCACTTTTCTGTGTTTATCAGATGTAATTCCCAATTGTCTGAGGCACTTTCTTTAGCATTTATATCTAGCCTTTCGTTTAAACAAAGATTCCACTCTCCTTAAGACCCATCTGCCCAATTCACAGCACTGCCTGCTAATATAAAGACCAGGATAAACATCAGTGAAGGACTGCTGCCAAATATTTACACTTCGAGAGATGGTCTAAAGAGCTTAGTGTCCAGCAAGTAGGACTCAGATGCTCACTGAAGCACTTCCTTCAAAGCACACCAAGAAATCTGTGAAAGCCAAAACCTGAGATTTTTTCCTTCAGTTTCTGGTCTCCTCTTGCCAAGGTTTCATATCCAAAAAACAAATTTCTCCCCTTTCTTTGGCACTGTGGCTTCTATTAAACAGCTTGCAACAAACTCCAGCAGTTCATGCTCATTTCACATTGCATTTTTGGTCTGGATAACAACTTACTAGTGTGGAGAAGGCATGAGTTGGCAAGAGCTCCATGACTTTTGCAACCACTTCCAAGCTCTGGCGCAAGTACCGCTGCCACTCAGTCTGCTGCTATGGGAAGAAACACCAAGATGAGTACAGCACATCCAGAGGGAAACAGCTTTTTGCAGACTAGTAGGTTTTAACTGATGTTTGGGACTAGCCAGCTCCTTTCCAGAGCTTGCCTTCTGCAGACAACCAGATGCTGATGAGATACTACTCTTGTGATTCTCATGTACCACTAGGTATCTGATGGAGAATAGTTTTGCCAAGCCAGGCTTTGGCCATGAGGGCATATGTTTCCTTAGAGTGATAAGGCATAAGCATTCACTCTCAAAGCACAGTTACTGCTCAGATGACAAACATCTGTTATGCAGAACAACCTCTCTCAACCATTTGAGAGACCTATTTCAATTCTAGATTTATCAGTACTGAAATGATGTTTACAAATACTGACTTAGTAGAAATATCATAGAATCACAGACTGGTTTGGTTTGAAAAGGACCTTAAGGCTCATCCAGTTCTAATCCCCTGCCACAGGCAGGAACACCTTCCATTAGACCAGGCAGCTCCAAGCCCCGTCCAACCTGACCTTGAACACTGCCAGGGATGGGGCAGCCACAGCTTCTTTGGGCACCCTGTGCCAGCGCCTCACCACCTCACAGGGAAGAATTTCTGCCTAAGAGCTCATCTCAATCTCCCCTGTCAGGTTAAAGCCATTCCCCCTTGTCCTGTCCTTGCAGGCTGAAGCCCCTCTCCAGGTTTTGTGTGGCCCCTTTAGGCACTGGAAGCTGCTCCAGGGTGTCCCCAGAGCCTTCTCCTCTTCAGGCTGAACAAGATCAGCTCTCTTAGCCCTAGAGATAGTTCAGAACTTAATTTCCAAAACAACCAGATGTGGACATCTAATGCCTATGAGAATCAGAATGTAAGTATCTATATCCCCTCCTGCCCCAAAGAAGTTAAAAGAACAAAGTTAAAATCAAAGGTCATATCTTTTCAGTGTAACCTTAAATCCAGTTTTGCCAAAAGCATTTCATGCTGCTTTAAACCTCAAACTCCACACAGAATGAAGCAGCAGCTGTCTAGCTTGTACTCCAAAGCACAAGCTCTGGGAATGACATTCCAGGTGTTACCAATGCAAGAGTTAATATCTGGACCTGTAGATGTCCTTGTTCAACTCTGCTCCTTACATCATCATCCAGTGTTTCATCATCCAGCTCCTCCAGCTGTGCCTGGTTATACCTGAACTGGATTCGATTCAACACCTCTGTCAGCAATAGAACCAAGGCATCTTCGTACCTATGATCACAGAGAAACAGAGCAGAAACAGATGAAACAATTCTGCAGAATTGCTGTGCCACAGCCCTTCCAGCAAAGCAGATACATCACTCAGATGACAGTTTCAAGTGGGCCACTGCAAAGAGCCTGCAGCACAGCTTTAGAGGTCTGTTGAGGAAACACCAAGCTGATCCTGGGATTATGAGTATCTGCCATTTCAGGTCACAAACTACCTGCAAGGAAAGAGTTGGTAATATCTGATATCCCACTACCTCTGAAAGGGAAAGGGAAAACTGATAGCAATAGAAGCAGCCCACAAGTTCAAAACAGGAAAGGTAGGAGTGGCTTGCCAGGAATAACAGCAGCTGCGTATGAACAGGAGGCACCAAAAGCTTCTTGTTGCTTAAGCTGCTCCTCAGCAGCCCATATGATGCTCTGCTTTTGGGCAGTGAATTTGAAACACGTAAAACAGGGCAGTTATTGCTGCATACCTCAAAAAGGGGACTCCCCTGAGGCTATTTGTTCTCTTTCCCTACACTGTTGGCCAAAGAATTCAGGCCCTTGTCCTCTGAAACAAAGCCAGCCCTTTAACTGCTAGTACACTAACACAAAAGGCATGTCGCTGAAAGATGCCTTTTCATCTCTCAGAGCTAGGAAGCTGGTAGAGAGCACAGAAAACCCTCCTCCATGATCACCTAAGAATAACACCAAGCTGCAAAATCAGCACAGAGCCACCTGAGCATGGAGTTATTCCTGATGACACAGCGTCAAAGTTTGGGGCTTTCAAGTGGAGCTGATTTGATTGTTTTAAAAACCTCCTTTCTCAGCTGGGGTCAAGCATAAAAGACCATGCTCTTTTCTAGGTGATATCAGGTTGGAAAATTAGGCATTAGGGTACACTAACAGAGATTCAGAGCATCATCCAAGTGTCAGCCTAGTCAGCTGAAGCAACTGATAGCTCCCTGTGCAAGGGGGCTGAGCTACCATCTTTTCTTGTACTCAGATGACGTAACTCTCAATTAGCAATTTAACCAAAAGTAAAAACTGCAGTGTGCACAAAATGCAGAGTTTGTCAACCACAGAACAGGAAACTTCATCTGTGCTCCTGCAGTGTAACCACTCCCAGGCTGTCAAAGTGCAGCGCTCGCCCGCCTGAGCGTGTGCAGGAAGCTGTTGGTGTCAGTGCTGTCCCTGAGAACAAAGCAGTACAAGCTTCAACCACTTGTGTGCTTTTTAATCTGCTTTATAGTCTGACACATCTAAAGACAGCTATTGTATGTTTCCATGTTCTCCATCACAAACTGTTTGACACAAGTACACATTACACACACATTAGCCAGGTGAGGAGGAGCAGAACACCAAGGCAGGGCTCAACAGCATTAGGCAGAGAGTGGCAAATTAGGAACAAATTATAGCAAAATTCAAATGCAAATACCTATTATTTGAGAAATTAAAACCCCCACGGTTCCCATGCTGAGAGGAAGAATAGTGTCTGGTGTAATCCTGTTCCACATTTGTTCTTTGTGGTTATGATGCCAGGCTGCCTTTCAAAAACCAACCATTTACACAGTGTGCTTGAGGGAAAGCAGCTTCCTTCTGCACTTCATGCAGCACAAGCCATGGCACTTCTAAGCCTCCAAAACTTGAGCAAAGTACCCGTGTATTCCCCAGATCTTTAAAATGGCAGCAAAGGCACCCTTATCCAAAGAAAGCCACCAATTTCAGGATACAACATCTACAAAGGCAGAGCTGTCAATCATTGTTGCAACTGATGCACACAAGCAGCATCAGAGATAAGTAAGGGGAACTTCTAACTTCCAAACACAGTCTCAGCAATATTTCTCAGAAACACATTCTCCATTTCAACAGGAATTTTAAAATCCTAATAAAATATCTTTTTTCCTAATTCTTAAATTATTTGTACGAGCTGTGCAAACACTTACCAGGCAACTGACTCTGGATATGTGCTGAAAGCATGCTCTAAAACTCGCTAATGTGTGTTGCAGTTCTATTTTAGACCACAAAGCTTTTTAACTCTGGTTGCCAAGTTCACACACAACGCATGTGGCAGTTTTCTACCCTAATCTGCTCAGTTTAAATTCTATTGAGTAAGTGTGAAACACTGAAATTTATACTTCTTCTACTTCACAATTTTAGAAGCAAGGGCCCGACCACATGTGAAGCTGGAGTAAGCAACAGCTTATTTCTCACATCCTCTGCCATGGTGACCATGAAGCTCTTTGAGCTGTGACATCCTGAAAGCTTCCCCACTGCTCACCTGTTGAGTACTGCTTCTTTGTCTGCCAGACGACTTTTGATTTTGCTAGTCAGGTAGTCCAAGAAGAGTGTCCAGATGTCCAAGCAAGAAAAGTAACCTTCATGTGTAGGCTGAAATACCCCAAAATTCACAATGAGTATTGCAAGCTATGGCAAGACAGATTCCACACAATGAAAACACGAGTTAGCACGCACTTCACAGGAAGGACTTGCTTCATTTAAACATTTTTAGGAGGTCATTGGAGACATTAATAACTGTTAAAAGACGAGCAAAAGATTTTGCACAAGGGTAGGAACCCAGGAATTACAAAGCTAGTCTCAGCATTAACCCATCTCATGGCTTGCTGCGTCAGCTTCGAGCATTTTATAAATCTGCTGCCCTGTCATTATTCATATGTGGGGACAAACGGGTTTGAATTCACTGTGACAGCTTCTACAGCAAGATAACACAATAAAACCTCAACCTTGGCTTTTAAAACAGTACCAAAACTTACAAGGAAAGCCTCAGATAAAAGAATCACATTCAGGAAAAAGAAAAGCATCCCCAAACACAAAATGAGCAAGACAGAGATGCCCTGTCACTGGCAGTGTTCAAGGCCAGGTTGGACAGGGCGTGGAGCAACCGTCTAACGGTCTAGTGGAAGGTGCCCCTGTCTGTGACAGGGGGTTGGAACTGGATGAGTTTTAAGCCCCCTTCCAATCCAAACCAGTCTGTGATTCTATGATTGTTCCAGACAACACTGTCCATTCCAAGGACTAGCAAATAAATAAAAGCAAAACCAAAGATAAACACCAGACAAGTTGTTCTCGCAAGATGTGACCCTTGTCTCCAACTAAATCCAAGGGCACATTAAGCCATTTCCAAGTCCTCAGCACTAGATGGGAAGTGCCAGAAAGATAAGTTAATAAGTTTTCTTCTAGGCTAACTGGAGGTATCAGCTTTACTGGGGAAAACAAGCTAACCCTGCTTTCTGTACAAAACAGAAGAGAGAATAAACTGTGGAAAAACAATGTCTCAGGGCTGTACCTGATGAAAAGTGTATTTGAACAACAGTGCCAGAAACTCAACCACAGGGAACTGGGAGTAGGATTCGATTCGTCGTAGGTGGACGCTCACAAAGAGACGGAGAAAATCCGTAAACTTCTCAATGTAGCTACAAGGGAAAGGAGAAAGCAACTGAGAAAACATGAAGGATGCCACAAGGGAAAGCAATTTCATTGAAATAGTGATCAAATTTACTCAAAATCCTTTTAATAAAAGAAAGTTACAATTAACAACCAGTAGAACAATTAAAATATAAAGCCCTGCACCAATTACCTACCTTCATTCCTTTAATACCTGAAACAGTAGAAAAGATAGTCTAGTCAAAAGCAACTTTAATATTCAGGTAAATATACTCAAGTTCAATCAGACCTGCAAACAAGCACAATCTCCCCCAGCCCGAGAGGAATAATTAACAGCAGGAGCCATCTTACTGATGTAGATAGGATTAGTGGAATAAATCGTACCACAGAGGAATTCAGCTGGAAGCAAGAAGTTAAAGCAGGAGTTTGCAATACATGTGTTACATTTACACAAGGTAGTGGAAGCACCATGGAGCTGGGAAGAATGTTTTTTCCTGCAGTGCAGACCAACCATCCAAAAGTTTCTGAACTGAGCCCAGGCTTTTGTGACTAAATTAGACTATAAAGACAAATCTTATTCCAAAGCATGGGACTACTCAATGCTTGGGACTGCACAAAGTGAAGGTCCAAAGGAAGCCTCCTAGCAACACTTAAGGGAGTCCAGAGAGAGTGCAATCTCAGTGAAGCACTGAGGGTTCCCAAGTATGCACCTGAGGGGCAATTACCAACATCACAGTGGGGTAGGTAAGATTTTACTAGGGAATAAGAACACACCCTGCACAACACAAGCTTCATCAAGGTTAGAAGTCATCCTCATGTCTACCTATATAGAAGAGTATTCAATGCTCCAGTAGTTCAATACATCCATCAGAGGACCAATGTATTGCAGTACCATGCACATTGAGAGCTCCAGCAATCCAGTGGCACGGCTGCGTGCAGAGATGTCCTTCCTTCCCACAAAGCAAGAGCTCTAAAGCACAAGAGCACTTGAAGCTTTTCTTTCAACTAACAGGTTAGGCTTAGCAAAGTTTCAGACACACATTAACTGACTGGTTTTACTGTACTGCCTTGCTCTTCCCTTCTGCAAGTTTTTTTTTTGGGGGGGAACCCTACTCTTCCTAATGACATCTCGCTCAAGACCATAAGCACTACCAGCTAACAAAGAGCTGCAGCACTGTTGGCTGTTAGAGGCCTACAAAACCACATAATACTTTGAATATGCAAAAAGATTAAGTTTCCTTTTTATTTGGCATTGCCTATTTCATAAGAGATCACTAAACATAGCTGACCACAGATCAAACATTTCAAAAGTAAAGCTAGCAGGAAAAGGAAGAGTCCAGATTCAAACACCTCCTTCATGCTTTTAATTTTTTAGCTTTTGAAGAGCTTCTGATCTCAGACCAGTGAAATTCTTACTTAGCCCCTAGCTCTGACAGCCCCAAAGGTCCTTCTGCAGCCACTGGGCCATTGGTTGGATCCTTATTTGCCATGTTTTGGGATCTTCAAGTTAAAACCAAACACAAACAGAGCAAAAGATAGTTTAAGCTTACTCTTTTTCTGGACTAGTTTGGTAGTACCAGTTGTTCAAGGCCACTATGTAAAAGAATAAAAATAACCAGCACCATGAGAGGAAGGGAAGGACAGATCCAGGGCAAGTAGGTTCTGAAGACAGCAAACTAACTGAAGTTTCTTCAGTGCCAATTCTCTTCAGGACCTGTTTGTTAAGGTCCCTTCCAACCAAAACCATTCTACGATTCTAGGATTTCTTTCAGTCCAAG
Organism: Psittacus erithacus; assembly: GCA_009867235.2. Lineage (NCBI taxonomy): Eukaryota > Metazoa > Chordata > Aves > Psittaciformes > Psittacidae > Psittacus > Psittacus erithacus. Next base: position 29,065 of record WYDI02031399.1, read on the forward strand.
CCAAGATGACACTTTCACACAGTATAGCTGGACATACTTGGACATACAAGTATAGCTGGACATACTTGGACATACAAGTATAGCTATGCCCTTCAGTGACAAAGGGAAAATCCTCACATCCTTTTCCACAGAGAGGACAGTCAGCCAAGAGAAAGCTCCACTCCTCCAGAAGCCAGCTAAATATTTCCAGTTTCCAGAACATCTTAGTTACATTCCTATTCCAGACCTTCACAATGAAGGGATCTCACAATTCCAGACACCAACAAATCTCTGTGGATAACATATCTAAGCAGCAGAACATGATGATATGGCAATGCCATATCACAAAGGCCAACACAGAGACCTCCTGCAGCCCTGCCAGTGAAGGCTGCTTGCTCATGTCTTCCATAAAAGAAAGAACAAAGTTATACCAGAGATTGTGGGGTTCCAGAAAAGCTTTTCTGAAATCCAGAGTGAAAATCCTGGCACTCTATGCACACACGTTGTATGCAATGGTAGCACATTCATGCCCGTCTTATTTCTAGGACCCAGTGACACTGAAGTTAGAGCAAGTTAGTGAAAAAATGAACAAATAGAATTTACTGTTAAGCAGAAGTCATGATTAATCTAAATTTATCACCCCAAAGTTACACATCTAAAGAGACGGAAAACCGGCATTTTACAGAAGAAACATGCAAATCATCTCTACAAACAGACCCACAGTTTGTTTCCTAAATTTGTTTTTATTCTTGATATTAAAAAAAACAAACAAAAAACCAACAAAAACAAACCAACAAACCACAAAAAAAACCAAACCAACAAAAAGCACCTAAAAGCTCATAGTCCTTGCAGCTGCATCTGGGATTAAATTTTACACAGCAGCACCATGTATCCGTAACAGGACACTAAGCACATTCACACAGTCACAACCTATTCACCACCATTAGCCCCAGCCTCCCAGGCTCCCCATGGCAGCAGCCTGAAACAACAGGCAGCCTTCAAGCCCTCCAAGCCCTCACCTCTACCACCACCCTGCCAACTGGTGGATTCAACCACTCAACACAACAGCAAGACACTGAGGGTGCTGAGGCGCTGGCACAGGTTGCCTAGAGAAGCTGTGGCTGCCCCATCCCTGGTAGTGTTCAAGGTCAGGTTGGACGGGGCTTGGAGCAACCTGGTCTAGTGGAAGGTGTCCCTGCCCATGGCAGGGGGTTGGAACTGGATGCGCTTTAAGGATCCTTCCCACCCAAACCAGTCTGTGATTCTAGGAGTAGGGATAGCTGATATCAAAGAATTAAGCTGATTTAGGCAAAAAAGATGGCAATAACAGCCTGGAAAATTACAACACACAGTCTCCCAAGATGCTGTGTCTTCCTTGCTGCCCCTTGTCAAGCCAGATAGCCCCTGCAGCAGAGCCATTCACTGCTGCCATAAAGGGAGCTCCCAAGGCTGTCTTTTGGTGGTGTTTGAAAACAAAAAAATAAGGAAAAATGAAAAAGCAATGAGGAAACTGTCGCATCTCAGTGAAGGGTAGGAAACTACTTCTATCTTCTTTCGAGTCATGACTCATAGAGTATCTACCCACTCTTTGTATGTTGGAGTTCAAGCACAGAAGGCAGATACTGATCAGGAAAGGGGATACTGTAAGGCCTTTACCTCACTGAGCCTCTTCTGTTTTCTGTTACAACTGAATGAAGTGCAGGTTCAGCTCTTGTGCCACTTCAGACCTGCAGTCAAACAGTAATGAACTGGGGGAAAGGGGAGGAAGAGGACAGGGAAGAATACCAACATGTGCCACCACGATCCTTTAGCAAACTCAGCCCCTCATCAGAACCTTACCTGTGGGCTCCTACCTTTCTGCCTGTCTCCCTCAGCACAGTACTCTGAAAAAAAGGCGATTAGACACACCATACATGACTACAAAGTAATAAAGACTGTCCTTTAGAAAGCAAGAGGCCCTAGCACAGCTGCTTAGCTGCTGGTTGCTCTTACCTTTCATCCAGTTCCTCTAGCCGGCTCTTCACTGTATGGGCGTTGTTCTCCTTGGTAATCTTCTGCAGGAGGTAGAAAGTCTGCTGGAACATCCGTAGCAAATACTCTTCAAATTCCATAGGCACACAGTTCTTAGACATCAGTTCATTGATGCAAGACATAGCCAAGACGCCAAGGCGGCCGCGCTCCTGTCCCAACACTGAGTTCTGGCTGCTGCCATTGACAGAAGACATCTTCCGAACACGGGTGTCACAGCCAAAGCGAGCGAAGTGGAAAATGGTGGTGAGGAGTGATGGAGTGATGCTAGTAGACAAAGGGATCCAGCTGAAGAGGTGTGCCAGGCACTCCAGCGCCAGGGAACATATGTATTCACTTTCTGTGTCAAGGATGGGGATTGGCTGGTTCAATAGTTTGGCTGCACTGGGACTCTGCAACAGGCTACTCAACAAGTCACCTGGGAAACAAAGCACACATCTGCATTGTAAGTCAATGCAATTCCCTTCAAAAGCTGCAATTGACCAGCCCTAGCTATAAAGCAAAAGTTATCAGAGACTGTGGCATTCAACAGGTTAGTGCACAAAGACTTGTCATGAGCCAGGGATTTTTCTCTTCAGGAATTCAGGAGTTTTGAGCAGATCTCACATCAGATCAGACTGGGAAGCACACCCACAGTGTTTTGGAAAACAGCAGTGCCATGGCACGTATTTTAGGAATTTAGGATAAATTTACCCCCCTCACAAGGTCAACCATCCTTGATGTAAGCTTGCATGAGTTCTCTGGCACATCCACGTTATACTCAACCTTGGCAGAGTTGCGTCTGCTTGTATGTGACAGCTTGTGGATGATGTAAGAACAGATTGTTCTGAGTCAGACCAAGAAGCCTACTTAATATGGTACCTTTTGTCAGTGACCAAAAGCCTAGGCAGGCACAGACCACATTCCCCAGCCTCCAACCACTTGCTTCACAAAGGTTTCCCAAGCCAGGCAGGGTTTTGAAGGATTCTCCACAGCCTCAGGACTTATCTTAGAATTACAGAATGGTTCGGGTTAGAAAGGACCTTAAGATAATCTACTTCCAAGCCCCCTGCCATGGGCAGGCATCCCCCTTCCATGACTTTATCTAGTCTCCAACTGAAGCCACATAAACTCTGTATTTGCAACATTCTGTGACAGAGTTCCACAGCTTAACTATACATCATGCAAATACAGGTTTGGTTTGGGGCTTTGTCAGCTGATTGTTTCATATCCTATCTTCCGTACCCAAACAGGGAAAATAAATCATCTCTTTCTATTCACAGGTCACTCAGTAGGTTTCTACTGCAGCTTCTTGCTCTCAATTTCTTTGAGGGAGTGAAGAGTACCACTTTTCTTGTTACTTATATGGAAGCCATTCAATACCCTCAATCATCTTTACTGCCTTCTACAAAGCTATCATTTCGACTTTACACCTATTGATATAGGAAGACCAGAACTGCAGCCACTATTCAAGATGCAGATGAACCTTAATCCCACACAGCACTGTAGCAGATACCTATTTTTGACTGCTCCTGACCTAATTTTTTTGTTGAATGTTATGGTGCAATGCTCAGAAGGGAATTCTGCATACTGAGGGTGAGTTTGGAACTTGTGATTTGGCATGAGATGAGTGTATATATATATATATACACAGGCACACACACACATAAAGAGAAAGAATAACCCAAACACCAGTTATACTTATCTACATTGTGTTTCACCTTCCATTTGCCCACAGACATACAAGACCTTCCTGCAGGTCTTCAATCACACCTTCTTCCTCACCATTTTGACCATCTTAATGCCCTTGACAAGCCTCCCTGTCTCTTTACTAAGCCCTCTTCCAAAGCCTCTAACAAGTATGTCCACGAGCACAGTTCCAAGCAGCACACCACAGGTAACATCCTTTCTCATGGCAAGAGGGGACTATCTCCCCTTACCTTTTGTCTCCTGCTTTCTACCCAATATATTAATGATCCAGAGACTCCTCATCCCTGATGATCTTTGCTTTCTCTAAAGCTTTTACCACAAAGCCTTGTTGAAAACTTTATGGAAATCCAAGTGGACAGCACCAGGTCAGCTGCCTTTCCCCACAGAAGCTGAGGGCTATCTTGCAGGCTTCTACATGCTGAAAACCTGTTCACCTTCCCCAGGTTATTCAATACTCTGGAGTACAAATGTCTTCAACCTTAGAAATCCACAGGCACTTGCTACATCACAGAATGTGAAGGTCTCCACAGAAAATCCAAGTAATCTTTTATTTTTTTTTTCCTTTGGAAAGTGAAATGACCCAGCACATGAGCAGCATGAAAATAACAGGTACGGTTTACTGAGCTATTTCCAAAGCACTCAGAAGTACGCATGGTGAACAGACCCCCCTTAAGTCTCTATTTGTCATCAAGATCGATGTTGTACATCACTAAATTCATAACTCCCTGCCATACCTTAGCGTTGTTTATTTCCGCTCTGCTCCAGAAACTTAAAGCATCGCGCTGCTTCGGTGGAATTAGATAACCCTGCACTTAGTCTTTACATAAAAGCAGCCCCATGGTGTCATCCACAACTATACACAGGCTGCAGTGTGAGAGCTGCTTGCACTGTGTTTTTACAGAAGCAGATACGCTTCTTCCAAATGTCCACTCCAGCAAGCTCCACAAAAATCAATGAGAATCAAAGACTGGTATCTTTCAATCCATCAGCACCAGAAACTGTAAATTTGGACTCTGTAACTCATAGCAGTCAGTGCTTTGCATCCAGTTAAATTACTGAAATTCAGATTTTAAGTTGTATCTGGTGTCTTTGCAAAGAGGTGATAAATTTACAGGATCCAATGTATTTGTGCACAAGCAGAAAACTCTCAGGAGGGGCTGGAATGAGGCTATTCTGCACAAGCCAGCAGCAGCAAACATTTCTTCTTCTCATTTGTTCACCATATGTGACTGCATATGCCTAACGAAGGAAAGAGCTATAAATCATGCACAGCTATTTGGATGCTGAGAGATTATAGCTGAGTAAATTCTATACTGATGCAGTAACTCAAATGTTCCCCAACATAGGACGTTATCAGAGTTCCTTTGCTAAAGCAGCATGAGAAATGAGTTTAACATTGTCTCTAAGTGCTATTTAAGAACTATGCAAGAGTTGCAAGTAACCACTCTGCTTCCCTGTACAAAAACAGGAAGCATAGCTTTCCCAAGTTCCTAAAGAGATTTTGGCTCTGATGGAGGATATTAAATATTCATAAGGACTCTGAAGCCTACTTTCCTTTTTGGAGCACCCTTAATTTCACCTAAATATAAGGAGAAAAATATGGTGGCCTCATCTAAGCAACAAAAAAAAGTTTAAGTGTCAGCAGTAAACAGGAACACTTTGCTGCATGAATGAGACTCAAATATAACTATGTGGGTAAAAAGATTTGGTCAGCTCACAGATTTCACAGACTTTAAGGACAGAGAAACAATTAACATCTCAAGTGCAGAATTTAATGTCAGTTTGACTAAACCCATGTTTGTCCCATAGTTCACCTTCCAATCACACATTCATCTCTGCCTGCAAGTAAAGACCCATAGATGTGCAATGCTAGGACTGCCACACACCACTACAGACTTGTGTATCTGTCTTTAAACCTCATAGGTTCTCCATGTTAGCAACTCATATTAGCAACTCCATCCGTGCTCTTCCTCCACTGTGGATCTTTCAGCTGTCCTCAAATAGCCACCCAAAGGACATTTGGTTAAAGAAAATGAAGACAGTTCTTCATGAAACCAGAAAGTGAGCAAGCAGCGGACAAGAGGGAAGCACTCAGTGCTCTTCCTTTTGGACTTCAAGAACTTGAATCAGAACCAATTTTAACATGGAGAGAGTAGCTGAGGTAGAGCACAAAAGAAAAACAGAGACATTTTCAAATAAACAAGTTTGCATAAGAGGACCCAATGAAACCAAGCCTGAACTGCTAAAGGAATTGCACTGTTGTCTCCATTACTAGCAATTAGCTTGAAAAGATGCTGTGTACAGTCTGTTTGTTTTCCCTGAAAGGGGAGAAAGGAAAGACCCAGAACAGAAATGCAGCATGCTTTCACTTTGAGAACTGTAATCTCAAGTCACAAGGTGAATGCACAGGTGGATGAAAACCTGCCTCAGCACAAGCACCATGCAGTGATTCACTGAAGAGCTGAGAGGACACCTCACACAGGCTCCCACCAGCAATCAGCCCAGCATTCGTTCCACTGCTTACTTTTTATTACAACTCTAGAAAACAAAACAGAGATTTTCTGGGTTGCATCAGTTTAAGTTACCAGCACTTCGAACCAAAACAGTGTTAGTTTTTTCCAAGTTAATTCTGGAAGCTGCTGCTCATGGTGCAGCACCTGCTCTCGCAGGCATGACCTTGGATATACCTGCATCTGCAGCATACACTTGGGCTCACCAAGCAACCCCACCTGGTTTGTACCAACACAGAGTCCTTGGCCACTGAGGAACTGGTTACCAACAGCTGACACCAACAAAAACCAGCTTTTTCTCCTGGAAGACACCGATCTTATGAAAGCACTGAGGCTCCTGCTGCCAGGGTGGGTGAAGCCTGCACTCCTGCAGCACACTTACCCTTGCCAAGTAACACAAGTCTTGGGTTTTTCTGTTAATATTTTATTTCTTTCAAACTTTTGCAAGCTACAGCAAAATCCACCCTCTCTAAACACATCGAAGCATTTCTTCCCATTAAGCATGTTTTGTATGTAACTACAAAAGTGCGTTAAGCTCTTCTACAGGAAAGAAGCACTTGAAATTCTGCCCAAACTTAAACGTGAAAGTTTTAACACTCACCAAAACATCAACAAAAGCTTAGCACAGGCAGCTGTCTTAAGCTACTAGTGCAATATGGCCAGAAGGAAGCGATCTACAACTCTCAGTTAACTGTTTAAGGTTCCAAAGACAAGAGATAAAGGTACAACTGTGTTAACTCGCAGAACGAACAGCACCAAGCACAACTGGGTATCAGTATGACCCTGGAGAAGGAAATACTGGATCCACAAGCCTTTCATCTTCTCCCTATGCACAACCGGGTTCCAGACCCTAAGCCCTTCTTTTTCCTTGTTAAAAGCAGATAGAGCCAAGATCAGACAACATACTGATTTCACTGCATCCTAGTATTCCTCCTTACTTTGTTTTCAAAAAGCAGGAACAAAGACACCACAATCTGCTCAACAATGATTAGGTGAGCCAAAAGTAACAGCAACCCATGTGACATCAAGGCACAAGAGAAACTGGTGGTCATCAAGATGCGCATTAAGCCTGGGGTGACCCTAATGTATCCACCCCTATTCAGACTTAACAGTATAAATGAAGTGTGAGCCAAGTACACAGACATAGAAATAAATTCTCTATTTAAGGTAACTATAAAAATATATGTAAATGAGTTTAGATAAATTAAATACCCACGCAAAAGGCTAACAGGAATAGGTAGAAAACAAACTTTTAGTGCGTTTATATATATATACACACACACACAATATTCTAGCCACCCTTTTTTTTTTAGTTAGGTCTTCAGTTTTGCTCTACTTTGGCTTTTGATGCACTTACAGCTGAAATTCAGATAGGACAAAGCCAAATAAATCCCTGATGTCAGAGCATTTTGTACTGACACTTCAGAAAGCTTTTTGCCATCTGAAGATAACAAGAAGCTGTATGTGCACTTTACAATAAGGTGGCATTTTCTGTGGGGCATCCCCTGCAGTGGAAATTGCTTTGAGTAAGGTTTGTCTTTCCAACCAGGAGTTTGCTGTCCTATGAAAAGCTCTAGGAAAGGGTTATTACAAGAGATTAGACAGCAAAGAAAGCAATCTGCGCCTGATGTTGCAAGTTTAAGTATATGGAAATATCATCTTCTAGCTTTAGCTATCCTTACCACTTTCTCCTGAAGTTGGGGATGGTGGTGGAGTGGCAGCAGTAGCGCTGTGTTTATCCCAGATGCTCTCCAAAATACCTGCCCAAAGAGACATTTTTCAGAACAGCCTGCTAAGAGACAGACAAATCAACAAACATACTGGAGACTGCAAGAGAACTTTGGTAGAACACATCTTCAGTGTTTTGACAAGGAACATTGTCTTCTCTTACTGAGCCCAAGAAAATCACCAAGCGCTTGTACACATAATCCCTCTTAATAAGGAGAGGGATATATGTAGCTATACAGTCGCTCTACTACACGAGTTGTTTCATAGTAAGCTGACCCAAATGCCTAAAGGTAGAGTCGAATGATCAGACTACAGGAGCAGCCACTATATTGCCAACATGTTGCTTCACTGAGCCCAGAATGTTCTAGCATCTTAAAGCTTGTGAAGAAGGAGATTTGTTTCAAGGCTCAAGAGCAGTAACTCATACCTGTGAGGAGCCCAAGCACTGTTTGAACCTGGTCTAGGAGCAGCTTGCGGAGCTCTTCTTTCCGGGCCACGCTAAGATCTTCCCTTGGACATGCCAGCTCTTCCGAAGTAGTTTTCAACATGATCAGTCCCAGAGGAGTGGTCACAGGAGACTGAATTAACTGAGGGGAAAACATGAGTGCAACATGTGATGATAGCATTTATAAGTGCTTCAAGACCACTTGAGTATCAGCGCCCACAGTTTGCAGTGCTGCATGTTGAAGGAAGAGAATTGCAAATATTTGATTTCCTGAGACATTAATCTATGATGTTGCAACAGTTCAGTACCATGGGAATCCCTGGGGTTTCAAGAGAGCTTTCCTAATCATTGTACACATTCTCTGTTTCAGCATGTTTACCAGGAACAGTCTGTTGCTTCTGTTTTACTGCCTTCTGCTGACATCATCACTTCTCAGAATTGCCTCAGCACCAGCAGTTTCACCACATAACAGGGCTGCAGCCACGCTGGGCGCAGGAGCCTGCACCAGAGCAGCCAAGCATTCTCTCACTAAAAAGCCCAGCCCTTCCCATGCAGATAAAAAGCTGCAGCAAATATCAGCTGACACCAGAACACAGCTCAGGGATCCAACCTCTCCTTGCCTCTGTATCCCATCTCAAACTGTAAGGTGTATTTCCCCTAAAAACAGAACTTCCACCACATGCAAGAAGAGGACTGGAGAAAGGGATTCTTGCCCTTGGTAGCCACTGTGATTATTAAAGACACATTCAGGTGGGACAAAGTTTTATTTTCAGCTGAAAGACAGCACTGCTGTTCACTGTTGACCTGGAACATCCAAAATGGTTTATGTACCACCCCTTCTGGGAAAAAGAAGACTAAAGTCAATCACAATTACAATTAATCCTTGAAGTAACAGGTTCTGTAATACAGCCTGACTTGGGTCCTAATCTTCCTAACCCTCCAAGCCAGAGACAGGCTGAGTTAACACTGCTAAGGCTACACATTGGGGAAAAAAGCCCACCCAAAAGCTCTTGGTCTAGATGTCCATGAGCTTGGCTTTCAGAAAGGAAGCATGATGCCACAGGAGCAGACAGCTAAAGAATTAAATGAAAGACATAACTTGTTAGGAAGCTGCTGCAAAGAGTCTGAATTGTCTCTCTCAGAGTATTTTCTGACAATACCAGGAAATTTAGCAATACCACGGACTGGTACTTCAGTAATTTTAAACAAAGTAGAACTTTCTGTGTTTGCATAATGACAACACAACAGCCCATGTCACTTCTCTCCAGCCCTCAAACGGTTCAGTAAAAGATTTGCAGTACTGGGATACAATTTAATGCTAAAGAATGAACCAGTTGCTTCAAATGATCTCAGAAGTCTTGCGACAGGAGTCACCTGCAACTCCAAAAGCAACTCATTCTGCTCCTGTGCTACTCTTCATTATTTGGAGGTCTTGGAGGTCAGTATTAGTGTTTTAATTCCACTTTCTCTGAGTATTTTTGGAAGGTGATACAGAAGTTAATTTATAGGACCATTTTGATCTGCAGCCAAGTCCAGAAGGAGAGGCTTAAGGAAAAACAGATTCCCAAACTGGGCTCTGCAATCACTCAAGATAACCTCCAAAGCAAGTAGAAGCCGAGACAGCATTTCAGCTCATATCCAGGTGAAATCAAAGCTTAGACAGTTGTCTCATTGTCAAATTGACTACCCAGGAAAAAACTGCAACATGTTGCACTACATGACTACAGAAAGCTGTCTGAAAAGAGATTACACCAGTTAGTAACAGGCTCTGTAGGCCAGGTTAGCACATTTTTAAAACTGAAATTAATACTACATCCATTTTTCTTAATGAAACTCATGACACTCAAGGACTTTGATTTATTTAAATAACTGCCTGTGGCTTGTCTGTGGCCATAGCGGCATTCAATCACCTCACTATGTCAGCAGAAAAAAGACTGCACAGCACTTCAGTTTACACTCAGTCTCCTTATGCCAATTATGACTAATTTTAAGAGAAATGGAAACAAGGTCCTTAAACCAAAGAGGAGGTTTGCACCAGCCTCTTCAGGTTCCAGTGGCAGTGAGCTGTTCACCAGGCTCAGGCTTCACTCTGAAGATGCTGAATTACAACTAACATTCAAACTAATGGCACTGTCTCAACCAGGATCCTCCAATACATACTTTGGTCTTCCTGCAGGAGCCCTCTTAATAAGCACCCCAACAACGTTCCACCTGTGACTTTACATGATGAGGCACCAAAGGTTTTAGGGTATCTTTGGCTATTGGGTGAAACATCTCCAACAGCCACATTCAGATACTTCATTTGTGAGAATCATCCAGTGATGTATCCATAGTGTTACTGACTTTTTACCTTCAAAGAACCCACAACCCCTAAATTTTCAATAATCACTCCTGAGTTCTTCCCTGTGAGGGTGCTGAGGCGCTGGCACAGGCTGCCCAGAGAAGCTGTGGCTGCCCCATCCCTGGCAGTG